>OZ024897.1:27121950-27344450 GCA_964017195.1 Siderastrea radians
CTGATCTCATTTAACGAAACAAAACAAAATCAAAACTCAACCAGATACTTTTTAAACTTTCTATGACACATTATCTTTCTGTTTTCCAGGTTTGCTGAACACATGCACGAAGTTCACGGACAATAAGTGATGAGTGACTTTGCCGAATGGCGACCAGAAGGAATCTGCGTCGTGTACTGCTGAAAGACAAGACGACAAAGAAAATGCCTTTGTAGGCAACTAGGCAGGGTCAGCTGTGTACTTGGAGCAGACACTATTTAAACAATAGAGTTCTTGTGTCGAGGGCACTATCGTATGATAAGTTGCCCGAGGAAATTTGATGTTCACAACAAATATTACGTTCTCGGGCTTATATGAAGTTTCAACATCAAATTTCTGAGGGAACCTATCACACATAGGGTCTGAGACAGGAGAACTCTATTGTTTTTATTGTACAACGCTAAAGTTTGAGCGAAAATTGCCAAAACAGGCACTATGCGCTGATAGGCGCCCGCTGAGGAGAGACACACTATCGCGTCACGTGATCGATTTCGACCAATGGGAACACGCCAAAATTTAGCGTTGTACTATGTCGCCGCTGGTTGCTTGGTCCTTTGGAAAACAAATTCTTGGTCTTTTCTCGATACTTTTGTAGAAAAGGCTTTCTCCTAAAATCTCTCCTGGAAAAAAAATCACGAAATTCCTTTATTAGCAAGATGACTGTATTGTTCGAAACAAATTTCTTTAAATATTTAATGTGTATATTAAACATGCACGAGTTAACTTAGCGAGAAAAAAGACTTCCGTGACTAGACTGTAAAAGGACACCACAGCAGTAGAACCGATGCATGTTTTATTTCAAGCAAATAAGTGAAAATATTTTGCGCCAAATATTTTGTCACGGTAATATCTTAAGCATCCCTTTGTGGATGTGTCCAATGCAGGGGTTAAGTACACGTTTCCCGAGTGGAATGAACATTATCGTATAACCTGTACAGTGTATGACAGTGTTGAAATTTTGAATTGGTGGGCAATAATTGATGCATTATTAGAGAATACATTGTAAATAAAAGTCATAAGATTTTGAGGTTAGTATACGTGCTGGTTTGTACAGTAACATTTTTAGTTTTCGACTGGAACAAACAGAAGCACCATGTCTGCATGTTTCACTCTCTTTTAAATTGCCCCTTATCGTTCCCTTTTCAGTCAGCGCTCTGTGCAGGGTTAGAAAGCTCGCTAAAAGGTTTTGTAGTAACTACGAAATCAAGCTAGTTTTCAACAGGCATATTTGCTTTTCTGATCTCGTGTTTGCCCACTGGATTATAGAAATTGAAAATGATCGATTATAACGGCCAACTATCGATACAGTTTAGAGCGCCATTCAGCACAGGGGGGCCATACAAACCGTGTAACCGTTTATAGTTTCAAAATGTAAGGAAATGTAAAAGAATACTGTCACACCGCTTGCTCTCCCACGGGACCAATGCCACCAGTTGCATCCAATTGATATTTCCAGCATGCATACTGAGCGCATGGCAACTGAAAGATATTTCGAAGTTATTTGATTGCATAGGCGTTTTACGGTCGGTCGCTGTGCCATTGATGGTGGGGTTAGGAGACGGAATTTGTTGCCTGTTTCATCGGTCCGAGTAACCGAAAATGTCTGTCGAGGTTAGCTGGCAAACAACAATACAATACGCACAATCAGAGAAAGAACCAAGTTTATACTCAGCAAAGATCTCTTCAGCGATGTGAAGTTTGTGGTTCGTAAGAGCGATGGTGAAAGTGAAAGTAAGGAAGTGATTCCAGCAAACAAGTTTGTGCTGTCGATTGGTAGTCCTGTGTTTGAAGACATGTTTTACGGTGAGCTGGCGGAGACTACAGACACTATTGAACTGCCTGACTGTGAGTACGAGAGTCTGCTGGAGTTGTTTCGTTACATGTACAGCGATGTAGTGAACTTGAGCGGAAGTAATGTGATGGAAGTGTTATACATGGCTAAGAAGTACATAGCGCCTACACTCGTTGGAAAATGCACGGACTATTTGCAAGAAAATTTAGATCCATCAAACGTTTTCAACAATCTACCAACTGCTGAGAAATATGAAGAGAAACACCTGGTGGATCGATGCTGGAAAGTAATGGATGAACAGACAGAAGCGGCTGTGAAATCGGATGGTTTTGCGACAATTGAGAGATCCTTACTTCAAGGATTAGTTGTGAGAGACACTTCGACTATTAAAGAGGTGAGTTTGTTTGAAGCTGTTGATCTCTGGGTAGCAGAATAATGCGAGAAGGAAGGTGTAGCGGTGCAGTGGTGAACTGAAGCGAAAAATGCTTGGCAAAAAGTTTATTACAGCAATTCGCTTTTTACTGATGAAACGAGGAATTTGCAGCTGTCGTCCTTGATAGACATCCTTACTAAGGGTGAACTTATTTCACCTTTTTTCAATTTTTCAATTCAGTGTTAACAACTCCAGTGGGGTTCTCAAAGATTGGGCGGTCTGGTGTTTCTGCAGACATTTGCCGTTTTGGTAGATTTACAGAGGTGTCTCTTTCCACCTGGGGTTACGGTGGGTCAGTTGATTATCTTGTTTCCTCTGTGGACAAAGACATCATGTTACACGGACTGAGTTTGTTTGGAAGTGAAAACAACGCCTACACGGTGGACTTCCAGTTAAAAGATGCCAGCAGTAGTTCAGCTGTAGCGTCCAAGAAAGGAACATTTCTTTCGAAACGTCTGCAATACAAAGATTCCTACTATTATGGATACGAGGTTTTGTTTGACTCTGCAGCTGAGTTAAAGAAAAACAGTAAGTACCAAATAGAAGCACAAATATCTGGTAAACCATCTGAGAAGGGAAATGGCGGCTTTTAAACTGTACTGCGGTCTGGTGTGACATTAACATTTTCATGTAGTGTTACAACTTCACCTCATAGTAACCGAACGATGCAGATAACAGGACAATTTCCTGAGTTTCTATTTTCTGTTTTGTAAATCTTGAAATCAGACTTTTTAGTGAATTACGACGCGTAACTACAGTATTGTAAAGATACGAACCATAGTCAAGTCAAGTCAAGTTTATTTCTATAACATTAATGTGTGTGACCTAAATGTAACATTTAACATTAACGTCATGGGGTGTCAGTAAAACGCCGACTCGGGGTCGGGGCCGGTAGTCGGGGTCGGGGTGTCTTTTTTTCAGGTCTTTTTTGGCGATTTATTTGCAAATAGATTCCTTTTGGTCGAAAACGTATGTGTTGGGATACAACACGAAAAATGGAGCTGTGCGCATGACCTGAGCTTCCTTCGGTTGGCTCATTTTCCAGCAAAAAATGGTCACGTGGTCAATCATGAAGTCTTTTCCGGTACTAAGCCTAGAAACCTAGGAGAATAGAATTGTGAAATTGGGAACTGCTTAGCGCCGGAAAACACTGAGACGGGATTAAAATTTCAACATCAACACGGTACAATGTACGCGACTAAAAACAGGCTCTGAGATTGTACTGATCATGAGAGCTGTCCAGATTATCTATCGGGCCCTTTGACTCCATCTCTGACAGACAGGAAGAAACATTAAAAACAACGAACTATATGCCATGTTCCTGAAGGGAAATTTCACTCTAAACAAATGTATCGAGTTATACTCTGAATATTGTTTTATATTTTAGTTTGCACTCGTGCATTACCGCTGTTGGCACGTTGAACGACAGTGTATAATTATCGACGAGAAAGAAAAGAAACAAAACACCTTATAGTTGACAGCCGATTTTATTATCTTGGCTCTTTGACTCAAAATAATACTGAGCACTGTTGAAAACATTTATATTTGTGAAATGGCAAAAAGTTTGGTATTTCACTTTTCTCAAATAAAGTTTGTGACTTCAGGCGCAGACTTAGCGGGCCCCCTGTTAAATTTGAAAATGTTACCCGATTTGTAATTTTTTCATCACTCAGTGAATAGTGCTCCAAACGTTACCCTTAAAGACGGCGCCTTTCCACGGACCAAGGCAAAAAATACGAGCGTTATGCAGCCTAAGACAAACAATACTGTGATAAATATATATTTTTTTCTTTGGCGTTGGCTGAGACTCAGATCACCGACGTGCGATACACAATAACATTGTTCAGGAGTTTCTTTGGTTTTATACGAGGCGTGGCCCTCGTTTTGGTGTCAGGTAATTTTGCATCATACGCAGCCTCAGAATGACTAAAATAAGCCAAATACTTTCAAATACCATAGAATCCATGGAGTTATGGTACTTTTTTTTTACTCAAATTGAGAACTTGCGAGAACTTTGATTCCACAAGTCCTATTAAGGGGGAATTACACGTGGATGCCTGTTTCCCCAAACATTTTAGCCTTTTTTCTTAACTATCTCCAGGAGATTTCACTCAATCCAAAAATGCTATCATAGGATCATAGTGCGAGTTCCCATAAATCTGAGCGAATTTTTTCGCGATTTTTAAAATAAATGCAAAGAAGGAGAAGGGGAAGGAAAATTGATAAATTTTAAGAAAATTGAAAATTGTTAAGAATTAAAGGTGAGTTAAAACTAAATTTGAAAGTTAATAATTAATAGACAGATACCATGTGCACAAAAATTTAATCCCCCTTTTATTTCGTTCTCATATCTTATCAGTCCTATTTCCTCAAAATTCAGGTATATCCCCCCCCCGCCCCCACCTTAAAAAGAGAGCGCAGGAATCCCAAAGTCCTGCGGCGTTCTAAAAATATAAAAGATGCGCGCAAAGGTTGACTCACAGGGTTTATATGGAAGATAGAGGCCCCGAGTGGCGTTCTCCTCCCACTTACTCGACTCGACTTGGAACGAAATTTCGTGACGTCGACAAATGGCATACCGATCGGTGACGTCATCGTCATCGTCGGTAGGCCATTCGGTGACGTCACGAAATTTCGCGCTAAACGGTGTGAGCCAGAAGAGAACGCCTGGGTACTAGGCTGAACGGCAAGATAATTCATTCCTACCCTTCACACCCCGCGAAAAGCGCAAGTAATAACACCACGACAATTACGGAGTGTCACTCGTGCTGGGTGCCTGAGGGACAGCATGGACCAGCGCTTTATGTATGAAGATTGCAAATATTTACAATAGGTTGTGATAACATAAGCGGGATAACACCGCAACTGATGCACAATGTAAAACGAAGAAAAAAAACCAAACAATTACTGAATGATCTTAAACAAATAATAAATATAACGGAATACATATATAATACTTAAGATCTACACGAATACACGTACAGTACTATACTAAATGAAATTAAAGACATTGCAGGTGCAATTACATGAACAAAAAAGCATAACGAAAAAATTAAAAATAGGAAGAAAAAACCTAGAAAAAGAAAATGCAATGCGTTCCCGGTACGAAAACCCGGAATCAAAAACCATTGGGACAAAAAAAAAAAAAACTGGGAACGTACACCTCGATCCAATGCAGCGTATACAGCTTCGAGGGTTAGAACTTTGGACTAGCTTTCATAATTATAAGTTTGATTTACCACCCGGCGCCTGTCCAAAAGGCGAGATAGCCTTGAATGCTAATACCTCGATATTTATACAAATATTTATAAGCATACCGTGAAACGCAGTTACGTAATCCTAAATGTCAAAATAATTAAGAACAAAAGGCTATCACAAACGTGATGAAAATGCTACGAACCGAAATGAAAACGCTTTCCAACTGCACGCTGTTACGTTGAAAAGCATTTATTCCGTCGCAACCGACATCAGATTCGAAGCCTTTTTATATGCATACTAGTTTAACAGTCGTCAGTCGGTCGCTGTGCTATTGCTAACAGTGTAAGGGCAGGGAATATATTGTCCATTTCATCGTCCCGAGTAAGCAAACATGTCTGTCAAGGTTAACTGGCAAACCACAAGACCCACCATCAGGGAAAGAACCAAGTTTATGGTCAACAACGATCTCTTCAGCGATGTAAAGTTTGTGGTTCGTAAAAGCGATGGTGAAAGTGAGGAAGTGGTTTCAGCTCACAAGTTCGTGCTGTCGATCAGCAGTCCTGTGTTTGAAGCCATGTTTTACAGTGAGCTAGCGGAGACAAGAGACTCTATTGAACTGCCTGACTGTGAGTACGAGAGTCTGTTGGAGTTGTTTCGTTACATGTACAGCGATGAAGTGAACTTGAGCGGAAGTAATGTGATGGGAGTGTTATACTTGGCTAAGAAGTATATAGTGCCTACACTCGTTGAAAAATGCACGAAATATCTACAAGAAAATTTAGATCCATCAAATGTTTTCACCATTCTGTCAACTGCTGAGAAATATGAAGAGAAAAACCTAATGGATCGATGCTGGAAAGTGATCGACAAACAGACCGAAGCGGCTGTGAAATCGGATGGTTTTGCGACAATTGAGAGGTCCTTACTTGAGGCAGTAGTTGTGAGAGACACTTTGTGTATTGAAGAGGTCGACTTGTTTCAAGCAGTTGATCTCTGGGCAACAAAACAATGCGAGAAGCAAAGTTTAGCAGTGAATGGTGAACTCAAGCGAAGAATACTTGGCGAAAATATCATTAAAGCAATCCGCTTTCCAGTCATGAAACATGAGGAATTTGCTGCTGTAGTCCTTGATGCGAAACTTCTTGATCCAGATGAAATCGTCACATTTTTCAAGTTTTTCAGTTCAACACTGACTTCTTCAATTGGATTTCCAGAGACCAGACGGTCCGGTCCCATTCCCCAGGTTGGCCGTTGTTGTAGGTTTAAGTCGGTGATATTTGGACCCTGGTATTACGGTTCTGGGGCTAAGGACTTTCTTGATGTTACAGTTGACAAAGACATCGCATTACAGGGACTGTGTTTTTTTGGTAGCGAGAACAACAGCTACACCGTTTCCTTGGAGATAAAGGATGCTAATGGCAATTCTTGTGTTGCTTTAAAAGCAGGAATCTTTTCTTCCAAGCTTCTGCAATATAAAGATGGTAGCTATTATGGATTTGAGATTTTGTTTGACTCTGCAGCTCAGTTAAAAAAGAACACTAAGTACCAAATAGAATCACTCATTTCAGGTCCACCATCTTGGATGGGAAAAAACGGTTTTAGTACTGCACATTGCTCTAGTGTGACATTTACATTTTCCGGCAGTCATCCACGTCGAACGGATCAGAAAACAGGGCAATTTCCTGAGTTTCTTTTTTCTGTTTGAGAGGTCTTTAATGTGCAGATTACATGGCAAATTTCAACCGGAGCTGAATTTTTAACCCGGTTAGCCTGGACAAACCGAGCTGGAAATTTCAGCCTGGTCAAACGGGCTGAAAAACCTCATGTAATCCCGCTTGTGTACCAAAAATGCATGTAAATCGCTTTCCTGCAAATTTTGCTGCCCAATTTTAAACATATCTCCCAGGCTGAAATTTGCCATGTAAATGCAATAAAATTTCAGCCCGGTGGGCGGTCCGAATTTAAACCTGGGCTGAAATTCGCCATTTATTTAACTGAATTAGTACACATGATAACTATTTCAAATATACAAAACATAGTCTTTTTTTGCATCCTCAGAGTGCCTGTATAATAAGGGAAAAGTTGGTGTAGAATATTTATTTCAGAACACTAAGTGCGTACTGGCTAGGGCTATATTGAATAGCACCGGTTGGAGTCTGGTTAACAGTTACAATAAAGGACACAACAACTAAACATTAACAATAATTAACACATAGCCACATAATATAAGATCCCCAAACGTATATACAACATACCTTTAGTTCTTCAAGAGTATCGGTATTTAGCTCTCAACCCAGTTAGTTTGACGCAAAACAATTTAATTTGCAGAGATCAAACTTTGTCCGCTTGATTAGAATTTTTGACGAAGACGGTCTATCACTCGAGGGGACATATCGCCGGGACTTGTCGCGAGGCTGGTCCTAATCCCTCGTGCGTGTCAAATCAAATTTTATAACTCGATAAAGCATGAATATACTGGAGGGTGCGTTCATAAGCCGGACGGATTAATGAACTTCTGCATCGGAGTGTCCACACTCTTACCTTAGGGGTATATTCATGCAGGTATTAGCGGAGCTCCATTGCTAAGGAAATTTGGTAAACTATCAATCCAAGAAATTTTGGTTCTGACGTAATAGTCACGCGACCGTCCGTCCGTCCGTCCGTCCGTACGTACGTCCGTACGTCCGTACGTCCGTCCGGCCGTCCGCACAGACTCTGTGGGAGGGGGAGGGAAGTCCCAAGACAACCCGACGGGCTAGAGCATGCCATCTTTTCTTGGCGGGAAATCGCGCGGTGCTTTTGGGCAACCAGCGTTTTTCTTGGCGGGAAATCGCATGACCATCGTCGCTTTTGAAAAAGAGGTTTCTTTAAGAGCCAGTTTCTGTAAATATCGAAAACCCGGCGCCAGTTGTGAAATTTTCAATTTCTTCATATTTTGCCTAAATAAACCCTTTACTGAGTTATTTTCGAAAATGCAATTAAAAGTTCCTAAAGCGCTTTATTTTTTTAAAAATCGAGGAAAGTCTGAAAATCGCCATTTTGGCTTCCGCCACCATCAAAAAAAGGGTAAAATGGTGCATTTTCGTTTCGCTCGTACAGCTAAACGCGGTAATGTTTACCGATGTACTTTTAGCAAATCACAACACCATTCCTGCTCTTTCCAAAACTGTAGTTTATTTGGGAAAAGCTGTTAAATTTTGTATCTTTCTAGCTGTTTTATCTACCCCGCTCTAAGCGCTTCAGCGGATAAGCAAATTTTAGCTAATTTCTAAACCATAGAAAGCCCACTGGTACATTGAATTTCAAGCCGAAACTACGATGGTCGTTAAGCTTATACTTCATATTATGCTGTGTGAAAATGTCTTCCGCGGCCCGACAAAAGTGACCCGTTGAGAGACGGAAACGATGAGTCAATTTTAACCTGCGATCAGGCTCTATTTTCGTTTCGCTTGGTGAAACATTCAGGCGGAACGGGCGAAACGAAAAATAGAGCCTGATACAATTCTTCTACGGAACGTCTGCCGCCCACTTTTTTTGATTGATTGACATTCAAAAAACAGCCAATCAAAATTTCTTCTGCTTGCACGATCCTCGGTATGCAAATTTCCCATAACGGCAATTCGCAAAAAGTCACGTAAATGTCGGCAAAAAAAGAAAATCATAGGCTACGATATATCTTCTAGGCACAAGTACTCAAATTTACACGATTGCTAACTTGAAGGTTCCGGTACTGTACATGGTTGCTCTGTCTGATCTGAAACTGAATGAAAATTCAAAACACGACGAGGTTGTGATGTACCAAAATATGCTGCATGCTTGAATCATTTCCCATTTCAAGTGGTATTTGGAAATATTCTCTTCCCAATTGTACCGATTTTCTGCGTAAAAAACCTTGGACAATTAAGAGAAATACCTTCAGTTTCATTCTTTAGAATAAAAATATAAATAAAACCGTTTATAAACAAAGGGGTATTTTGTAATTTAATTCGAGAAGTGATAAATATTTGAAATTAGCAGCGAATTTTATCTCTAAGCAGCAGCGAATTTTAAAACGAAAAACATCTATTATGAAACTAGTCAGATCCTTTGATGTCAATGTCAGAGATCAATAAAACGACATAAGTATTAAACAATGAATGAATAAACTGAAAATCGTTATTGCGACTTGATTGCGGTTCTCGCCAAACATTACCGTGCGAGCAGAGGCCCTTCGATCTGCTCGCAGGGTAGCCAAACATTAGTTCACAGTTAAGTTTACCGAATTATCGGTTGACTTGTTGATCATTCTTGGCGAAAGATACTTGCTCGTCTGCTGTTCGTTTTGTTTCGTAAGACGCGGAAACAGCCACTACTCTGTTCATGTTATCAATACTAGTTGAAAGCCGTCAAATGAAAATTCCGCGACACGGTGCGATAAAACAGAATACATACTTCACTGTTGCTGTACTTCTCTGCTCCAGGTGAGAGACAGCTTGCGTCAAACCGAACGCCATTCTCAGGAGAGAAAGAAATGGTGACAATTCTCCTAGAACGACGAGAATTTATTAGAGCAACACATTTTACTTCGGCAGACTTGTTCCTTGGTTGTCCCTTGGCGATGGCGGTCGGATCGAAATCTCGTAGACAATTTACTTCCGTTGACAGTTCTATTGTTAAAGGGCCAATCAGATTGCGAGATTCCGCGGCCAAAATTTGGCCGCCGACATGAACTTCTGTGAGAGATTGTATCAGGCCCTATTTTAGCGAGCGACCAACATAAGAGAATATGAGAGCGATGCTAAAATTCGGCCTGATCGCAGGTTAAGTCAATTTTGGCAACGCGACCAATTTGTACTACAAACAAACGTCACTATAAATAAACCCAACATCAATCAAACATCAGCTCAGAAAACCTTCTACAGTTCAATATCAGACATCAGACACATTGTAACTTAAAATACTTTTTATTTTGATCAAAAAACGTCCTACCTTTGGGTATTCGTCGTAAAATAGATGCTAAAAGAAGAAGCTTTCATTCTAGCTTTCGTTATCCGACACCGAATAAATTACATCTCAACCACAGGTCGAAAAGTCAATGCAATCATCTGTTCGTCACACAAGGGTCGTATTTGAGTATTTCCCTCCTTGTACTGCAAAATAACATGTTTTATAGCAAGGAAAGTAACTTATTATCTTGAAAAGTTAACATTTCTGGTACTTAAAGCGTTCTTAAAAACAAACATCTGTTTCACTCCCTTACATTTGCGTGACAAGAATTCGCTTGCTGCTAAAGCGGCAAACTGTATCGAAAAGATAAAATGCAGTTTTAAATAGATTAAAACTGCTCGTCGTAGGGAGTTTATTGCAGAATTTGCGTTGACTAGTTACTGGCAGCGAGGAGGACTTAAAGTCCTAAAAATAAAACAGTGACAGACTAGTGAAAGCCAGTCATTTGAAATTAATTTCCAGGCAGTCTGTCCAACTGAAATACTCTTGTTCTGAGAAAACACAACAAAGTCTAACATGGTTTAACTTACCAAGGTGGTTGAAGGATGATCAACTTGACTGTTAGTATTCTGGTAAAATAATAGGAATGTTTCTCGCCTAGCTAGGCTAGCTAGTACTAAAAGTTTTAAGACGGCCATGTCAAAGAGCCTGTCGTGACGAAATTTGTTTTAGCGTGATTGGGGGGGATTGGGGCGAACGCCGGGGAGTGTGTGGGGGTAAGGGGAAGGTAGGGCTTTCGGAGAGAAAAGTATGCAGGTGTTACACACTAAAGGCTACATTACTGAAATGATATGAATAAAGAAAGTTACAAGGCACATTGATATTTTTGTCTGCATTCCCGTTGTTATTTTTATAATAACGTTAATCGACAATGATCCCTTAACCAGTGATATAAACAAAATTTATATTTTAAAAAATCTATTTCTATACATATACTCTGCCAGACTAATTGTTTTACTGTAACCTGAATCGAAAGTGAGAAATAATTTGTATAAAATCATTTCTCTTTCGTAAAACCCTTCCTGTTGCGGTAATATTTGTTTTTCGGCCCACGGCATGAACTTTAGAAATCAATCTTGCAGTGTTATTGTGTGGTCTTGTTAAATTTACTCCACAGATCAACTACAACAATCTACTAATTCTTGAAGAAGAGAAATGTAGGGTACATTCCTCCGTACTGGCGGGGTTGGTGCTTGAAGTTCCAAGGCAACCCCACCTTTAACTTTTCTATTTCCTCAAGAGAAAATAAGGAAACAGAGAGGGACACTGAGGGCGTTGGTTGGGATATGTCAATTCCACAAAAGTTATTTATAGACTGGCTTTTCAACGGGTCTGTTTCCCGAAACATCCGCATAAATACCATTTCCCTTGTTTTTCGAAGTCGTTTTCATCGACAAAACATAACACCACTTGGTCCGCCATTACAAACAATATTTTGAATGGAGCTTCAAACGCCAGATCGAGGGTGCCTTTATGCGGACGTCCGGAAAACAGACTTCCGTTCCAAATGGCCATCTAAAAATAGCTTTACCGAACTTGACAAATCCCAAAGCCTAGGATGACAGTGTCCCTCTCTGCTCCCCTATTTTCTCTTGATTTCCTGCTTTAAACTAAGGCACACAGATCGTACTGATCTACAACAATAGGGTGGGTGATATGAGGGGAGGAAAGCACGGTGTCTCTGGCTTTAGAGAAGTTCACTTGCTCTTCTACGGCAAGCACATCTTGCTCCGTCACCTGCACCTTTTTCTGACACGCTTTCGCTGCCAAACGAGAGAAGAAGGATGAAATTTGCTAGGCAAACAACCTCTCACCATTTGGGCCCTAGAGCTCGACGCATGCCTTTGGCGACAACATCGGGGTCTAGTTTCTTCCCGGTGCCTTGACCGATGTCAAACTTCGCTTTAAGGTAAGACGTAGGTAAAACGTTGCCTGACTTTGAATTTATTATTCCTTGGAATAATCAATTGCACAATTTCGAGTTTGGCGATGGGGAACTAAATGTGGTATGGCGAGCGTATGGCATTGTTTCAGGAAAGCGTTTTGTGGTGGACAAAAATTACAGGTCAGTCGCTTTACGTTTGTTATTTTATGATTTTAGAAAAGTAGTATGTTGGTATTAAAGGGCTCTATAACTGTTTTATTTACGAGAAAACGAATTTTGAGATGAAATTTCATACAGAAACGTCTTTATAAATTCAAAGTCAAGCAACGTTTTATCCTGGGGTGTACAAGGGAAGGGGCCCTGGATGGCACTCCAATGACATTTCAATTATTATTGTTATTTAAATTACTTATTCTTTACCATTGGTACAGTAATTTAACCCAAAGTTGTTATTTTATCTCAGATGTAAACTAAAGTTGGTTCTCCGCTCCGTTTTCAAACGGTCATTTTAAAACGATATCCACGGTCAGGCAGCCTAGGCAATCCAGTACAGAAACAATCGATGTTCCTCAAGTTCGTAGGGCTCCTGCTTTGCCCAGTACTGGAGATTTCTTCTCGTGTCCACAAGAGGGCTGTGTACGTGTGTTTCAACGACTCTACTATTGAACGGTACCTTTCTCTGGAAGCCTGCGAGCTGTCCCCTGAAAAGTATTGCATCTTAATTAGACCTTGCAAAACAGGATTACGCCTCTCACCTTCAGGAAGGTACAGGCCTTGTGCCTTCGTTACAAGTCCCAGCCTCGTATGTGTCAGCCGACAACGACCAAGGCTACAAGGACGACTGGGCCTGGGCCTGAGGGTGAAAGATTTAGGGAGGCGCAGAAGTCTTACCTGGCACCGGGAAGAAAGTAGACCCCGATGCTGCGCCAAAGAAATGCGTCGAGCTCGCGGTCCAAATGGTGAGAAGCTGTTTGCCGTAACGGAAATTCTATCCGCCCAGCAAATTTCACCCTTCTTCTCTCGTTTGGCAGCAAAAGGTTGTCAGCAAGAAGTGCAGGTGACGGAGCAAGATGTGCTCGCGGTAGAAGAGCAAGTTAACTTCTCTACACCCAGAGACACCTTCCCTCATATCATCCACCCTATTGCTGTCGATCAGTACGATCTGTGTGCCTTAGTTAAAAGCAAGGAAATATAAAAGCTAAAGGTGGGGTTGCCTTGGAACTTCAAGCACCAACCCCGCCAGTACGGAGAAATGTACCCTACATTTCTCTTCTTCAAGAATTAGTAGATTGTTGTAGTTGCTCTGTGGAGTAAATTTAACAAGACCACACAATAACACTGCAAGATTGATTTCTAAAGCTCTTGCCGTGGGCCAAAAAACAAATATTACCGCAACAGGAAGGGTTTTACGAAAGAGAAATGATTTTATACAAATTATTTCTTACTTTCGATTAAGGTTACAGTAAAACAATTAGTCTGGCAGAGTATATGTATACAAATAGATTTTTTAAAATGTAAATTTTGTTTATATCACTGGTTAAGGGATCATTGTCGATTAACGTTATTATAAAAATAACAACGGGAATACAGACAAAAATATCAATGTGCCTTGTAACTTTCTTTATTCATATCATTTCAGTAATGTAGCCTTTTAGTGTGTAACACCTGCATATTTTTCTCTCCGAAAGCCCTACCTTCCCCTTACCCCCACACACTCCCCGGCGTTCGCCCCAATCCCCAATCACGCTAAAACAAATTTTGTCACGACAGGCTCTTTGACATGGCCGTCTTAAAACTTTTAGTACTAGCTAGGCGAGAAACACATTCCTATTATTTTGCCAGAATACTAACAGTCAAGTCGATCATCCTTCAACCACCTTGGTAAGTTTAACCATGTTAGACTTTGTTGTGTTTTCTCAGAACAAGAGTATTTCAGTTGGACAGACTGCCTGGAAATTTAAATTCAAATGACTGGCTTTCACTAGTCTGTCACTGTTTTATTTTTAGGACTTTAAGTCCTCCTCGCTGCCAGTAACTAGTCAACGCAAATTCTGCAATAAACTCCCTACGACGAGCAGTTTTAATCTATTTAAAACTGCATTTTATCTTTTCGATACAGTTTGCCGCTTTAGCAGCAAGCGAATTCTTGTCACGCAAATGTAAGGGAGTGAAACAGATGTTTGTTTTTAAGAACGCTTAAAGTACCAGAAATGTTAACTTTTCAAGATAATAAGTTAATTTCCTTGCTATAAAACATGTTATATTACAGTACAAGGAGGGAAATACTCAAATACGACCCTTGTGTGACGAACAGATGATTGCATTGACTTTTCGACCTGTGGTTGAGATGTAATTTATTCGGTGTCGGATAACGAAAGCTAGAATGAAAGCTTCTTCTTTTAGCATCTATTTTACGACGAATACCCAAAGGTAGGATGTTTTTTCATCAAAATAAGAAGTATTATAAGTTACAATGTGTCTGATGTCTGATATTGAACTGTAGAAGGTTTTCTGAGCTGATGTTTGATTGATGTTGGGTTTATTTATAGTGACGTTTGTTTGTAGTACAAATTGGTCGCGTTGCCAAAATTGACTCATCGTTTCCGTCTCTCAACGGGACACTTTTGTCGGGCCGCAGAAGACATTTTCACACAGCATAATACGAAGTATAAGCTTAACGACCATCGTAGTTTCGGCTTGAAATTCAATGTACCAGTGGGCTTTCTATGGTTTAGAAATTAGCTAAAATTTGCTTATCCGCTGAAGCGCTTAGAGCGGGGTAGATAAAACAGCTAGAAAGATATAAAATTTAACAGCTTTTCCCAAATAAACTACAGTTTTGGAAAGAGCAGGAATGGTGTTATGGTTTGCTAAAAGTACATCGGTAAACATTACCGCGTTTAGCTGTACGAGCGAAACGAAAATGCACCATTTTACCCTTTTTTTGATGGTGGCGGGAAGCCAACATGGCGATTTTCAGACTTTCCTCGATTTTGAAAAAACTAAAGCGCTTTAGGAACTTTTAATTGCATTTTCGAAAATAACTCAGTAAAGGGTTTATTTAGGCAAAATATGAAGAAATTGAAAATTTCACAACTGGCGCCGGGTTTTCGATATTTACAGAAACTGGCTCTTAAAAGCTTCAGCTTCTTTGGGATTTAACGATTGCTCGAGAGTACTGAAGTTTTATACTTGACAAAAAAAACATGTAATATCTATAAATGGAAAGAAAAGGTTCAAAAGAATACTGGTAGAAGGCGAAAAGTTCAAGTTACGAAAGCTGCATTCAAAGGACTTCATCGCTTTGTTTTCTTCACGGCGGAGAGTTTGCCCTGTTCTGAAACACAACTGAGTAAATGAAGTTTTTAAAGGGTCTAAGGTACATGATTTCGAGTATTACGATGAAAGAAATTACGTTTTGAAATGGTCATTTACTTTTGACTTTAAAAAATTATTAGAAAACGCGCTCAGATTTGTGACAGATTCTTGAATATTTTCTATGCTCAGCCGATTTCACTCGCGTGGACCGAACTACGATTTTGGAAGTGTAACGCGAATTGCATTTAAGTATAAACTTACAGGTTTTCGAATAAACTTTTTTCAAAAATGATTTCTCTGTCCATTATTTTGTGTTTGTTTATTCATAACAGTAGGTCTAAGCACAGCCCCAAGACAACTGCACAAGCTTTGCTTTCAATTTTGACTGTCCGGTCCATCTCTTTGTGCAACTGTCGATTTTCTTGTCCTAGACGTTTTCAATAGTAATAATCTTTTAAGCGAAGCAGTTGTCGGTTTACAGCTATTTTATCCCAAAAGCTTCCGAAAACAGTTTTGTGCGTACCTCAAAGCGCCTAACTTTATATAGGCTTACTTCGCATCCGGAAAACTTATCCCGGCATATTTAAAGCGTGTTTGGCGTTTGTTTGTTTTGAATCTTGATGGTCTCTAGTTAGAGAACGAAATATAACAGTTATTTGAAAAACTATAAGCGAAGCAGTTGTCGGTTTAAACCTATTATATCCGAAAAGCTTCCAAAAACAGTTCTGTGCATTTTTAAAAGCGCTCGAATTTCAGACAATTTGCAGCCGCAAAACTTATGTCACAGAGTTAAGAATGTTTGGACGGTGTTTGTTTGTTTGCTTTCAATCTCGATGGTCTCAAGTTAAAGAACGAAATATAAGGGTTACTTAAGTAACTATAAGCGGAGCAGTTTTGAGTTTAAAGCTATTTTATCTGGTAAGTAATGTGTGTTCCTCAAAGTGCTTGAATTTTTTCGCGGCTGCTAAACCTACGCGACATTTCTTCAATAAGTTTATTACAAGTGCTTCGAAGCCCCCCAGATCCTTTCTTTCGGGTAGTCCCAGTAAAATGCCGGTGAAATGTCAGTATAAATTTTTGACCAGACTAGTATTTTTATTTAGTAGCAGTTCATGTTATTTGTTAACATCCGAACGCGATGAAGATAACCCATTTAATTACTCGAATAATTTTTATTTTGTTTTTGTAAATGAGCGCCGTTTCAAGTTCATTCAAGCGAACAGCCAATAATCCAAGGAGATTTGCCAAGCCTTGACAGTTAATGACAGGATATAGAAACATTGCAAACACCAAGCAAGACGGTTCGTGAGTAAAATAATCAAGCTGTGCTCAGCCTCTAGAATGACCTTTCGAGCTTGGTTTTACAGAACAGATCCCCAAAATATTGTAGGACAATTCGGAACACTTTCAGGCTTTTTGAGAAACAGTTTTCGAAAGCGAACGAGACAAAAAAAGCCCGAAATATATTTCAGACCGAAAAGTTTCAGGACTATTTTTGAGAAACGAACACCAGTTTATTCCTTCGCGGCTCCGCTTTTAGGCTTGGCTAAATCTATATATTAAGGCGCCGGCTTTGTCTCTTTGGTAAAGTCTTTGGATTTCCTTTTCTCTCACCTTTTTTTCAGCTCTACGTCAAGTCCCCTTCAAGTCGGTAATTCCCAGCGAATCGATTTTCTTTCTGAAAGAGGGACGCTTCCTCTTTCTAGACTTATTTTCAATACCACTATTCATCCTCTTTTACCGCTTCTGTTTCCTCGCAATTGCAAGGCTTCTTCAACTTGTTCTTTACACTTGGCAGATGCTTTCCTTTGCTTGCCATATTTTCCAGTCCACGTCTGTTGGACATTTCTCCTTTCTCCTCAGCTTGATATCGAGTGTTCCTCGTGTCGTTGACTTCCAGTTGATGGACTTTTTCTCTGGAAGAGGGGCGTTTTCCTTTTTTGGACACACCTTTCAATCCGCATTTCGTGGACGCCTCTTCATTTTCACATTTGTTTCCGTTCCTGTTCCCTCATACGGCCTTCTTTTTTCCACTGTCTGCTTTCCTGCCGAAGTTTTTTCACGCTTGATCACCGGGGAAAGCAGAGTTCGATTTCATGAACGCAAGTTATTTAAGTTTTGTTTTTGTTTCCGTTGTTGCTTTTGTTGTTATTTATTAGCATTTTTTGCTGACCACACCGGCTGATAATCGTCAATACAAGGGGTTGCTTTAATTATAAATAAAATAAAAATAAAAGGATTGATGAGAAAGGATTTCTCAGGAACTCTTTGAAGGCGGAGCGAAATCGGCTGGTTCGCAGATAAGAAATGACTGGGTTTGCTGTGCTCGAAAAGAAAGTAGCGTGCCAAGCGATGAATGCAAACCAAGAGTCGGCCTGGCTTTCTTCTCGTTGACCTCCCACTGCATACACGATGGCAGAGACATAAGAGAAGTTAAGGCAGCGACTGCAAATGTTATGGTCTTAGGCCTTGATGTCAGTTTGTGACCTAGCGAGATACAGGGATATATATTTGCAGAAGATGATGTAGAAATCAAAGACACAGGACAACAGAACTAACGGTAAAGTGATAATTTTATTGAATTTTCTATGTCTTTCAGCGCTGTTTCCTTGAAACAACTTTCGATCTGAACTCCATGTTTCCTAAAGCTCATGGTGATATCTTTTCAGATATTTAGGTGTCCCATTGTGGATGTCTCCCGTGCAGGGGTAATACACGTTTCCCGAGTGGAATGAACATTATCGTGTAACTGTACAGTGAATGACTGTTGAAATTTCGAATTGGTGGAAATAAATGATGTAATGAGAGTACATTGTAAATAAACTCATAAGATTTTGAGGTTAGTATACCTCCTGGTTTGTTTAGCAGCATTTTCAATATTCTTTTAGAACCAACAGGAGCGCCGGTTCTGCCTCCACTCATTCCCTTAGATTGCTCTTTATGTTCCCTTTTCAATCAACGCAGGGCTAAAAAGCTCGATATCAATTGAAACTAATTTTCAGAAGGCCAAATATCTTTTTCTTTTCTGCTAAGGACCCCGTCCCTTGGGCACTACGTTCTCGTGTATGTAGCTTGTAAATTTGTGCAGGCTGTGATGCTTGTTACAGTGGAGAAACCAATAGGCATTTCTCTAGACGTGTACGTGAGCACTTGCCAGAAATGAACTCGACTCCCATACCCCAGTTACCTCTAGATTTCCAATGTTCTTCGTCGCAAATTTGGTTAATTCAAATCAAAGTACCTTGCTCATACATGACTTGCTTTTAGACCACCAAGGGAACAATATCAGATGACTTTTCAGACAAAAACCAATCCTGTAAATGGTTTGAACCCAGGAGTCATATCATAATTCGGCAAATTGTGATCGTCCGGATGAGTGTAGTCCTGAGAAGGACTGTTTGTGGTGACATTGACTGACGTTTCGACAACTGGAGCGGAAGTCATCATCAGAGTCAAGTGATCGTCAGTAGATGTTATAAGTTTCTGGTTGTTGTCCTGATTGGTCGACAATCTCGTGATGTTATTGGTCGTCTGTCAGTTACACTCAAATCACGAAAACCGTGAACACTGAAAATATTCCTGGAATGTGTGTTTTGACCAATCACATGGGAGACCTTGTAACCGCAGAAAACGAATGGGTTCTCAGTCACGGAATCGAGTTGTTTCGAAAGACGACAAGGTTTAATCTTCACCAGTTTATCTTATAGAAATTGGAAGTGCTATTCCTTTCTATCTAAGAGCCCCACACACCACGCAAGCGAAAATAGGTTTCAGCGCTTTTGCCAAATAAAATTTTCGACAAACCAACGCAACGATCAGCGTTTCTGACATTTCAAATAAAACCAACTCAGGTGGCAGTTATTTCATCTTGAAGTAAAAACTGCAATATTCTCTCTCCAAATTCGCCCAATGACAGCACAGCTGACTCGATTTATTTAGGCCGAATCATCCGTGCCTTCGAGCCGGTATGCTAGTCCGAAGGTGACAAAATATCAAGTGTACCATTCTTTTATGTCAAGTTACATTTTTATACATCAACTATTTTATATTCGTGTCATTTTGTCATATATCTTTATGTCAAAACAATTTCTTCTGTGTCAGTGTGATTTTTTGCTATATCAAGCGATCTCTTATATGCATCAAATAAATCATTGTTTCATACATGAAGTGGTTAACATTTTCATATCAAGTTGTGTGCACATTTTTATACATCGAGAAAGGGGAAATGAGCTTTTGATCAGAAGATACCATCAAGGAGAGGAGTCTGGCGACGAGTTATCGGGGTTTATTCGAGAGCAACCTCGTCCCCAGGGTCTTCTCGCTTTTCAGTATGGCGGCGGCTCGGAAGAAGACCCTGGCACACAGCAGATCACGTGTCTCCAACGAGGATGGAGATGTATTCAAAATGGCGGCCACGGCTACTGCGAAAAGGGTGAGAAGAACTGGGTACGAGATGTGGCTAAGGTGAAGATAAACAAAATGGCGGAAAAAGCTGAAGTTCAGTTCAAGAAAAAATAGAAAAAACAGACACGTTTTGGATGTAAGAGTCTTAGGAATACGGCGAGGTCTTGTTTTTGCTGTTCATTGTTTCTTTTTTGTTATTTTAAATTTAAGAATAATGGGTTTGAGCGTACTCGACTGCCGAACTCCGTACCGCTGTTTGATTCAATGTTGCTCAAATGAACATATTATATTTTTGATTCATGAGGCTTTAGGCAATAAATTGTCTTATCGTTACATTGTTACAAATCTGTCCTACTTAAATATTGTTATAAATCCGTCCTTCTTAAAATTATATGCTTCATCTTTAGACTTTTAAAATATATCAGGCTCAGATTAACCTTAAAGTGTAAATCTTATGGAGTGAGCTTAAGCCTTAAATAAAACTAGTGCTACAAAATATTTATTCTACATGGCTCACATCTCTGTGAGTTCAGTGGAAATGACTCATTAATTTTTGTTCTGGCATATTCCAGGTGCTGCTTTGGAGGCAGTGATAATCATTTTGACTTTGTTGAATTTATTTGTGCCCATTTTTTGCGCTACAGTTTTGCTTGTACAGTTGTAGATCTCCAGGGCTTTGTCACTTTCAATATTGTTTTCTACACTTTAGCTTCAGTGAGTCACATTAAACACTAGAACTGAGGATATTGTGAGACTGTAAACAGTGGAAAAATAAAGCATTTTAACAGTTCTGGGGATAATATTCCCATGCAGGTTTGAAAAAATTTCCTGCTTAACAACTTCAATCAATTGAGTAACCTGCAGCTGGGTGAAGTTTGAAAGTGTTTCAAAAATAGAAATGGGACAGAGAGGATTGAACTCACCTGAGGGAGTAATACACAAGTGATGGAATAGTACACAACTGACGGAGTAATAAACAACTGACGGAATTATCATCCAACTGACTGAGTCTGAGACAACTAACTGGGTAATACACAACTGATCGAGTGATGCACAACTGACAGAGAAGTACACAACTGACCGAGTAATGCACAACTGATGGGGAAGTACACAACTGACCGAGTAATACATAAGTGACAGCGTTATCATGCAACCCACTGAATGACACAGAACTGGCAGAAAAATGCACAACTGACCAAGTGATGCACAACTTCCAACTGCAACTTGCAACATGCAACTCACAGAAAGGTTACACAAGTGACCGAGTAACGCACAACTGACGGGGTAATACACAACTGATAGAATTATCGTAGAACTGACCAAGTGATACACACAGGACCTTTGCATCAAATTCCCAACTCCTCGGGCAAGGAAAATACATATAGCCAAATGTCTGAGGTATGCCCGGAGGGGAGGGGGGATGTTGAAGATTCGAATTGATCAGCACATAACCTTAAGTTACAAATCCCACTTTTTAGGATGATTGGATATTTCTTTGAACCTCTGTTGTAACTTTTAGTGGATTTTTGTGGTGTTCTAATTGGATCTGCAAACCCTTTTTATTTGGCTTAGACTGACATGAGAATAGTTTTAAAGTAGAGAAATGAGATGAGAAATCATTTTAAGAGACCATCAAAAACTGATATCCACATAAGAGCACCCCAGGTTGATAGCAGTCAATTATGATATTCCTTTCCTTGTTCTTAACTTTAAGCCGCGATATCAACAAACACGTTCTCCTCACTATTCTCCGGAAATGTCTTATGGTACTGCTTGAGAGAATTCACATAAACATCCAGACATTTTATTTTTGGTGATCATTTCCTTTATTCTCAGGGCCTGCATGTTTGAACAAGAAGTAGTGATATTGTAAGGAGAAATTAGATGTTTGTTTGTCACTACTGGGGCTTAAAGGCCTAACTACAAATTCCAGTTTCAAAACTTTATGAAATCTTTTTCTCTCCTTTTTTTTCCTGAAATCCTCTCTTTCCCATTGATTTAAATTTTTCAAACACTTTAAAACTACACCCAGATAACTCAATTGATTGAAGTTGTTAAGCAGAAAATTTTTCAAACCTGGGAATATTATCCCTAGAACTGGTCTAACATGCAAAGAGGACTTTATCTATCCACTGTTAAAATGCTTTATTTCTCCATTATTTACAGTCTCACAATCTCCTCAGTTCTAGTATTTAATAAGATTTACTGAAACTAAAGTGTAGAAAACAATATTGAAAGCGACAAAGCCTGGAGATCTGCAACTGTACAAGCAAAACTGTAGCACAAGGAATGGGCACAAATTAATTCAAGAAAGCCAAAATGATTATCACTGCCTCCAAAGCAGCACCTGGAATATGCCAGATCAAAACTTAGTTTAACCAGTCCATACAACACTGCTCTTTTCCCATTCCCTTGCACTTCGTTAAATCGAGGTTGCACTGTAAATAAGCTTAAATAAATAAGTAAGTAAAAAAATAAATAAATAAATGAGTCATTTTCTATTAAAGGCCTAAGCCCACTCCATAATATTTATATTTCAAGCTTAATCTGAGCCTGATATATTCGAAAAGTCTTAAGCTGAAGCATATATTGTTAAGAAGGACGGATTTATAGCAATATTTAAGAAGGACAGATTTGTAACAATGTAACGATAAGACAATTTATTGCCTTACTTGAGCAACATTGAATCAAATAGCGGTACGGAGTTCCGCAGTAGAGTACGCTCAAGCCCATTACTCCTAACTTTAAAACAACAAAAAAGAAACAATGAACAGCAAGAACAAGACCTCTAACACTTTGCCGTATTCCTAAGACTCTTACATGCAAAACGTGTCTGTTTTTCCTATTCTTTCTTGAACTGAACTTCAGCTTTTTCCGCCATTTTGTTTATCTTCACCTTAGCATCTCGTACCCAGTTCTTCTCACCCTTTTCGCCGTAGCCGCCATTTTGAATACATCTCCATCCTCGTTGGAGACTCGTGATCTGCTGTGTGCCAGGGTCTTCTCCCGAGCCGCCGCCATTTTGAAAAGCGAGAAGACCCTGGGGATGAGGTTGATTCGAGAGTTCTTTGAAAAGATGCTTTTAGTGATCCGGCAGTGTAACACTTGTTTGGACTGAAGAAATAATGATGGTGACCAAGCAGAATTATTAGCTAGAAGGATGGAGCAATATGAGCAAACTTTACGAGTCATGTACCAGCGAATAACAGACTCGCGTTCCCACCTACATGCTCTTCGCTTCAATTTATTGCTAGCAGTTGATGGTTTCCATCGGAGAGATTTTAGAAAATTAGAGGGACTTTCCATTGATAACGACTATGCTGAAGATGAGAACGGAGCAACAGGGACAGACGAAATTTTTGCTCTACGGTACCAAACGGCGTGCAGGTGGGCCAGCCTTCGCTATAACTTTACTGCACTTTGCGAAACGAAACGAAATGAAATGAAAAGAAATGAAGACTAAAGTCAGCTAATGGTTCGGTGCGCGTTGTGTTGTCAAAAAATTAGCCGAGAGGAAAAGATCTGAATATTGAGAAACGAGCTCTTCTTAGATCGCAGCGAACTTTAACCTATTTCACTACATTCATTTACGCTTTTCTTAAATATTCCTCGGTGCAATGATGAATTCTGAACAAAAAGCAGCGAGCCAAGAGGTCAAATATACTCCGTTTCGCAAATTATAGATCTGTATTTTGCGAAGCGAGCTCTTCTCAGATCACGGAGAACTTTAACCTGTTTCATTACCTACGTTAACACTCTCCGTAAACATTCCTCGCTGCAATGATGAATTCTGAACAAAACGCGGTGAGCCAAGAGGTCAGAAATACTCCGTTTCGCAAATTAGAGATCTGTATTTTAATCCTAATTGTGAGACACTGAGCCAACATTATGCGGTTTGTTGCGGTGCGGGTCTTGTGTGATTTGATTGGGTTTTTGACAGGGTTAAATATACCGTGGTGAACGTGCGAGCTGGATGAAATAGCGTAGCGTGACAACAGTCCGATGTCAAAACAATGCACACGCCTGATAACATTGGATATGGCAGGTTGGTCTTCGAACACGATCAAAATCTCAGTTTCGAGATATCCTACATCCATTTTTAACGGACACTTAACGAAGACCCTACTCGAAAACGAAGACCGTCAATCAGAGTTGATCTGTTTACATTGCTGCCGTAATTTGCGAAATGGAGTATTTCTGACCTCTTGGCTCGCCGCTTTTTGTTCAGAATTCATCATTACAGCGAGGAATATCAATGGCAAGCGATAACGAATGTAATGAAAGAGGTTAAAGTTCTCCGCGATCTGAGAAGAGCTCGTTTCGCAGAATACAGATCTGTAATTTGCGAAACGGAGTAAATTTGACCTCTTGGCTCGCCGCTTTTTCAGAATAAAAATCATTGCATTTTCATCATTGCAGCGAGGAATATTAATGGCGGCGTTAACGAATGTAATGAAATAGGTTAAAGTTCGCTGCAATCTGAGAAGAGCTCGTTTCGCAGAATACAGATCTTTGGATTTAAAAACTCTGCATTTCCGGTGTTTATTCCTTTAATTTTTTGACGACAAAACGTGCAGCAAACCATTAGCTGACTTTAGTCTTCATTTATTTTCATTTCGTTTCGTTTCGCAAAAAAACAGCAAGCCTAACTGAAGAACAGATTCGAGGACTCTGAGAGGGTGCAGGTTTTAGGACATTCACTGTAGCAAGAATACTTGGTGTATCTGCAAGAACTCTTTCTCGCCATCGTCAAGGATTCAATAGTATGCCTGTTAGCCAAGAGCGAAATTTTTCTCAGATTACCGACGTTGCCTTGGATAATATAATCAGAGATGTACTAACCTTGGCACTGTGGTCAGATGGTTGCCCTAATGCTGCATCTACCACTATCATTCACTGTCACTACCTCTCTTTGGACAGTGATGAGAGGTGGTTGCATTTACAGGCTCCCATAACTTTTTCATTAAAATCTGGCCTGCCTACACGACCGTTTGGTACGGCATGGAGCAAAGATTTCCCTCTGTCCCTGTTGCTCTTTCAACATTGTCGTTATCAGAGTAACGTCCCTCTATAAAATTTAATCTTTCCAATTTCTGTCCGATTATGAGAAACCATCAACTGCTCATAATTAAAGCCAATAGCATGTAGGTGGTACATGACTCGTAAAGTTTGCTCATATTGCTCCATCCTTCTAGCTAGTAATTCTGCTTGGTCACCATCATTATTTCTTCCAAACAAGTGTTACACTGCCGGATCAATAAAAGCATCTTTTCAAAGAACTCTTGAAAAACCCCGATAACTCGTCGCCAGACTCCTCTCCTTGATGGTATCTTCTGATCAAAAGCTCTTTTCCCCTTTCTTGATGTATAAACTTGATATGAAAATGTTAACCACTTCATGTATGAAACAATGATTTATTTAATGCATATAAGAGATCGCTTGATATAGCAAAAATCACACTGACACAGAAGAAATTGTTTTGACATAAATATATGACAAAATGACACGAATATAAAATAGTTGATGTATAAAAATGTAACTTGACGTAAAAGAATGGTAAGCTTGATATTTTGTCACCTTCGGACTAGCATAAGCCGGGCTTGCATCAAATTTTATAACGTGTAGTTGCACATTTTGAAAATGACAAAATTATTTTCAAATATTAGCAACAGTACACCAGGCTGTTGAAGAATAACGAACGCCGCTTTTGACTGTCCGCGGTCGTTGCTACAATGCAGCCACAACAACCCAAAGACCACTCACACATTCTTCGCTCCCGTAGCGCATGTGGCTCTCAGATAAAAAAAAGATAGCAATTTAAATTCTTGTAAGTTAAGATGAAGGTCTTTCAAAACAAATGGAGAACCAACTCGATTCGGCGACTGAGAAACCCACTTGTTTTCTGCGGTTACAAGGTCTCGCATGTGATCGGTCAAAATAATAATAATAATAATAATAATAATAATAATAATAATAATAATAATAATAATAATAACATTTCTAAAGCGCCCTTTCCCAACGGTCCAAAGGCGCTATTTACAATAAAATTATCAATTTAAAAAGCACGCTTAAAAAGAACTGTTTTCAGCTGTCTTTTAAAAATGTCTAGCGATTCTGCATCCCTAACATGTTGTGGAAGACTGTTCCAAAGCAACGGCGCAGCAACAGAGAAAGCACGGCGGCCATAACTATTCCAATAAACATTCCAGAAATATTTTCAGTGTTCACGGTTTTCTTCGCTTGAGTGTAAGCCGTGATGTTATTGGCTGTGAAGACTGTTAAACTCGATTGGTGCGTTTCGATCCCTCTTTTGTTAGTCAAATGTCCGTTGGTCTATTATTAGTCAAGTAGGTCGGTTTGTCTATTGTTTGTCTGTCTTGTTATTGTCGGCAATCAGTCGTTTGTAAGGTGCAGGTAGCTGTTGGCAGCGGTTCAGTGGTGTTTGTTCTAAGTTAGTAAACCAGCTTTTTTTCCCGTCCCTTAGACAAGACTGAAACACAGGTATCTCTTACGGACTCAAACACTCAGTGACGCCTAAACGTATACCGACCATGGCCATTGTATCCAGTGTTTAGGTGTTCTCGGGCTGACATTTGTTGTGAACATCAAATTTCCTCGGGCAAACTATCTCACGATACTGCCTTCGACAGAAGAACTTTTCTGTTTAAATAGTTTCCCATGAGCTAGAAATCCATTATTAATAACAATACTAGACCATTATTTTAAGGCTTCTATGGATGAAAAATGCATCTTTTGGCTTTTCACAGTGATACTAAAAATTGATGAGACTGCCCCTTTAACCTGAGAATAACGTGAAGCCGTGGGACTACATATTTCCGATGCGCGAACTGGATTATAGAAGTTGAAGATGATCTATTAAAAGGCCAATAATCGATCCAATCTAGAGCACTATTTAGTTGTAAATATCGATTACTGATAATATTAATCAACTCTTTATATCGACTATCAAAGATTGCTTCAATTCGTTTCCGTAGATCTATTGAACATTGGTGCAATCGCAAAAGCATTGCGTGAACGGCAAGACAATCCGTCACGCAAACTGAGCGCATGGCATCTGACGTGTATTCGAAGCTATTTGATATGCATATTTGTGCTTTACAGTCGGTCGCTGCATGTGCTATTGCTGCTAGTGTCAAGACACGGAATATACAGTAAATATATTGCCTGTTTCATCGGTCGTAGTAAGCAAACATGTCTGTTGAGGTTAACTGGCAAACAACAAGACCCACCATCAGAGAAAGAACCAAGTTTATGCTCAATAACGTTCTGTTCAGCGATGTGAAGTTTGTGGTTCGTAAGAGCGATGGTGAAAGTGAAAGTAAGGAAGTGATTTCAGCTCACAAGTTTGTGCTGTCGATTGGCAGTCCTGTGTTTGAAGCCATGTTTTACGGTGAGCTGGCGGAGACTAGAGATTCTATTGAACTGCCTGACTGTGAGTACGAGAGTCTGTTGGAGTTGTTTCGTTACTTGTACAGCGATGAAGTGAACTTGAGCGGAAGTAATGTGATGGGAGTGTTATACTTGGCTAAGAAGTACATAGTGCCTACGCTGGTTAGAAAATGCACGGAATATTTGCAAGATCGTTTAGATCCATCAAATGTTTTTAGCATTCTACCAACTGCTGCGAAATACGAAGAGGAAAACCTGGTGGATCGATGTTGGAAAGTGATCGACGAGCAGACCGAAGCAGCTGTGAAATCGGATGGATTTGCGACGATTGAGAGGTCCTTACTTGAAGCCTTAGTCGTAAGAGATACTCTGAGCATTGAAGAGGTCGACTTGTTTCAAGCTGTTGATCTGTGGGCAGCGAAAGAATGTGAAAGGCAAGGTCTATCACCGAGTTGTGGTGAACAGAAAAGAAGGATTCTTGGTGAACATATTATTAAAGCAATACGATTTCCAGTAATGAAACAGGAAGAATTTGCAGCTGTCGTCCTTCAGAAAAATTTTCTCACTCCAGATGAAGTAATACGGTTTTTTCAATATTTCAGTTCAACTCTCCGTACGCCAGTGGGATTTTCAGAAACCAAGTGCTCTTGTGTCTCGCATGACATTCTCCGATGTGGCAGATTTGGATATATGGTCGCGGATGGTTGTAGTTATCCTGGGAAAAAAGACTGCCTTATTTTTACTGTGGACAAAAACGTAATGTTACGTGGACTGTGTTTGTGTGGTAGTGAGAACAAGACCTACGCTGTGACATTGGAGATAAAAGAAATTGGTGGCTCCACTGTGGTTTCCAAAACAGGAAGATTTTTTTCAAAGCTTTTGCCATACAAAAGTAGTTACTATTATGGATTTGAAGTTTTATTTGAATATGCAATTAATTTAGTGGAAAATGTGAGGTATCGAATTGAAGCTTTAATATCTGGTTCCAATTCGTGGAGTGGATGCAGCGGTGTGAGTACTGTTCAGTCGTCTGGTGTGAAGTTTTCATTTTCTTCTAGCTATAGTCAACATGGAAGTAATTCAACAAATTGGAAAGGTGGTCAATTTCCTGAATTTTTATTTTCTTTGGAAGTGTAGGTGAAGTTGATTTTGTAACCAGTGGAAAGAGAAATGCTTTTACGGTCGTAAAACGTTGGTAACTTGAAAAATATGTAGGAAGTAGGATAATAATGTGGAGTAAAACTGACAATATTGTCAGGTTCCGTAAGTTTCCAGGAGGATGTCAGGATTAGCGGACTAGTTTTGGAGATATAAGACCTTCTGGCAAAACGCTATATCGTTGGCAATCAGTAGACCACAGCACATTTTAAAATGGATTTCTCTTGTACAGTTAGCTGTAATATTTTAGGGACGCTTTATCATGTCAAACAAAGATGGCAGAACAACCGCGTTGATGGTATTTCTGGGAAATAAATTAAAAAAATTCATTGATTAATTGATTGGTTGATTGATTGATTATATTAAAACTGGTGGGTACAGGAGAAAAAATAACAAAATATCAGGGCATAAGCGAGATGGGCAGCGACGGCTAATTTGAAGGCGCCCAAAGTTCCTTGAATAATGATATTGGCCTCCGTCTTACCCAGGCGCTTCTGAGGTTTTTGACTCTGGAGCGAGCTTGACAGAGTGCCCAAGTCACCAAGGGAAGGTGTCGCAATTCAACATTGTATGATACTCCGTTCAACCGCAACATTTGTTTACCAACAATCAGTGTACTTAGGTGACGTTCGATCGACGATTGTTCGGGTGAGTTTAGTCGGCCTGAGAAAGACTGTTTGTACGTGGTGGCTTGCCTGACGTTTCGACAACCTGAGCGGAAGTCATCATCAGAGTCAAGCGGTGATGACTTCCGCTCAGGTTGTCGAAACGTCAGTCAAGTCACCACGTACAAACAGACTTTCTCAGGACTAAATTCACCCGAACGATCATACTAACTTCACCGACATGATATGTCTCAGTCCTGGTTGAAACCATTTACATTAATCGTTATACTGCGTGTCACTGATCCCATTTAACTAAACAAAACAATATCAAAACTCGAAGATACCCAATCGAACTTTTTATGACTACATTGACTACATTGAGTGTTTATCATTTACAAAAAAGATCAGGAAATTTCGGTTGGACTGTAAATAAATAGTAAGGCCATTTTGGTTTGCCCGACCGGAAAAATTCCAAAATAAACGGAAGGTACTTTTTGTTTACCATTTAAATGGGCAAACCGGTCGGATCACAGTGTGGGCAAATGGCCGGTTAATTGAATTTAGGACTGGTAAACGGTTCCGGACTCGTGTTTACCAGTTGCACAAATCAGTCAATGACCGCGAAAGCCTGAAACTGGCAACAGAGATGGGTTGGAAGAAATTGAACACGAATTTCCGTGTTTGGAACATTCCGACCGTGCAAACAGAACTACCTTTTCAGACGTTCCGCTTCTTTCGGAAATTTTCCATTAGAACGACCCGAAAAATTGTGTTCCATTTACTTTCCAACCGGATTTTCCAGAAACTTTTCCTAAATGGCAAACAAGCAGTAGGTCCAAAATTTCCAATCGGAATTATTTATCCAAACGGAAAATTGTGTTCCATTTGCTTTTTTTTACCAGTTACGTTTTAGGTCCTGCGCCAATAAGTCAAACTTGGACAAATGGTACATGCTAATCTCGAACGGAATTTCCCACTGATTCCGGAGGGAGGTTTTGTTTACCATTTGCACAAACCGTAGACCAACCGTTTTGCCCTTGTAAATGGTAAACAACCATTATCTCGCTGTTTTCAAGGTCTACTCCGAACACATGAACGAAGTTCAAGGACAATAAGCGAAATGCAGACGGAATGGCAATGAGAGTTACCTCGTGTACTGTTGGGGGACAAGGCGACGTAGAAAGGTCTGTACACGGAGCAGACAATATAGCAAAGAATAGACTGCACCTGAGGCCAAACAAAGCATGACTGTGATTCCGGTTACACTGGAAAATTGTAAAGTGGTTGCTGGTTGCTTGGTCCTTCGGAAAACAAATTCTTGGTCTTTTTTTAACACCTCTTTTGTGGGAAAGGCTTTGTCATAAAATCTCTCCTGAACAAAAAATCACGAAATTACTTTGAAGCAAGATTAGAAGTGAGGTTTCACTGTACTGTTGGGTTCAAGTTCCTTTAAATATTTAAATGGGGATATTAAAGTAAAACGTACATGCAAGAGTAGCACTTAGAGGTGAAAGAAGACTTATGTGAACAGACTATAGAAGGACACCAATGTATGTATGTTTTATTTCAAGCATATAAGTAAAATATTTTACACCAAACATTTTGTCTATGATATCTTAAGTAACACTTAGTGGATGTGTCCCGTGCAGAGGATAAATACACGTTTCCCGAGTGGAATGGACATTATCGTATAACTGTACAGTGTATGACAATGTTGAAATTTCGAATCGGTAGGCAACAATTGATGTAATGAGAATACATTGTAAATAAAACTCATAAGATTTTGAGGTTAGTATACGTGCTGGTTTGTTCAGTAACATTTTCAATATTCTCCTGAAACCAACAGGAGCACAGGGTCTGTCTTCACTCACTCTTTTAAATTGCCCTTTATTGTTCCCTTCAGTCAATCAGCGCTTTGGGCAGGGTTAGAAAGTTTGCTAAAAAGTTTTTTTTGACAACCTTGACATCAAGCTACAGTATTAGACATATTAATTGGGACATATCCTGTTTTTCTGCTCTCTCAATGTTGGGGTACAAGATATGCTGGCTGAATTGCGATAAACAACATTGAGAGAGAGAAGAGGAGCACGGAAAGGAAAAAAACAGAGTTGGCTTGAAATGTCCCAAGTAATTGCGACTGAGACTGTAGTTTTCAGCACGCATAAAGTAATTTTTTCCTTTTCTGCCAAGGACCTCGTCCCTTGGGCAATACGATCTCGTGTTTTACTTTACATGGGGCAGGCTGTAATGCATGTTACTAACAGTGGAGAAACCTATAGGCTTTTCTCTACACGTGTACGTAAGCACTTGTCTACAGAAAAGAACTCGACTCCCATACCCCAGTTTAATACCTTTGGAATAAGAACCCCCTCCCGGGGGGGGGGGGGTACTCAATATAGTTTTATACGAGGAGTCTCCGCCCCGGAGGTTCAAACACCCCTTTCATATACCTAGAGCAAAACTGAACCCCTTTCCTATACCTCAAGGATAAGCCAAAACAATAGAATTTCCTATAATCGCCACGTTTTTCCCGGGCTTTCAGTCGTTCTGGTTCAGTTGCTTAAAAGGGTGCAAGCCTTTATGTGTTTCGCGTTGTCATTTCTGCCAAAATTTGGCAGCCTTTGATATACTTAGCTTTAACCTCCATTTCTTCCACTTTGCAGCCGATTTTGTGACCCTTTCATATAGTAAAATGACAATTTCCCCTACCCTTTAGTATACTGCGAGCATAAAAAAGGCACCCCTTTCGGGCGAAACCTCCCTGTGTGGCCCACTCATTTGCTGATAGTGTTGGGCCACGGAATATATCGCCTGTTTCATCGGTCCAAGTAAGCGAACATGTCTGTGGAAGTTAACTGGCAAACAACAAGATCCACAATCCGAGAAAGAACCAAGTTTATGCTCAATAACGATCCCTTCAGCGATGTGAAGTTTGTGGTTCGTAAGAGCGATGCTGAAAGTGAAAGTGAGCACGTGATTTTAGCTCACAAGTTCGTGCTGTCGATTGGCAGTCCTGTCTTTGAGCCATGTTTGACGGTGAGCTGGCGGAGACTACAGACACTATTGAACTGCCTGACTGTGAGTACGTGGAGAGTCTGTTGGAGGTGTTTCGTTACATATACAGCGATGAAGTAAACTTGAAAGGAAGTAATGCGATGGGAGTGTTATGTCCAACAGCTATATGGTTCCTACACTAGCTGAGAAATGCACGGAATATTTGCAAGATCATTTAGATCCATCAAATGTTTTCAACATTCTGCCAACTGCTGAGAAATATGAAGAGCAAAACCTGGTGGATCGATGCTGGAAAGTGATCGACAAACAGACAGAAGCCGCTGTGAAATCGGACGGATTTGCGACAATTGAGAGGTCCTTACTTGAAGCAATAGTTGTTAGAGACACTTCGACCGTTAAAGAAGTCGACTTGTTTCAAGCTGTTGATAAGTGGGTAACAAAACAATGCGAAAAGCAAGGTGTATCAGTAAATGGTGAACTGAAAAGAAGAATACTTGGCGAGGAGATTATTAAAGCAATCCGCTTTCCAGTGAGGAAACAAGAGGAATTTGCAGCTTTCGTCCTTGATAAAGACATTCTTAGTAAGGGTGAACTTGTCGCCTTTTTTCAATTTTTCAGTTCAACGTTGGCTGCTCCAGTGGGATTCTCACAGTTTCGACGGAGCTGGTGCGTCTGCATGCATTTTCCGTGTGGTAGATTTCCATCGGTGTCTCTTACCACCTGGGGTTACGGTGGGTTAGTAGACTATCTCGTTTTCTCTGTTGGCAACATGGACTGAGTTTGTTTGGCAGTGCCAGCAATGCCTACACGGTGGAGTGGCAGGTAGAAGAGACCAGCAATAATTCAGCTGTAGCGTCCAAGACAGGAGCATTTTCTGTCCCAGCTTCTGAAATATAATAGCAGTCACTATCATGGGTTTGAAGTTTTGTTTGACTCTGCAGCTGAGTTAAAGAAGAACACTAAGTACCAAGTAGAAGCACTGATATCTGGTTAACCACCTGGGAGGGGAAATAACGGCTTTAAAACTGTAGGGCGATGTGGTGTGTTATTTACATTTTCAAGTAGTGATTCAAATTAGATTTTAAAATTGTGGTAAAATACATAATCACTATTGTAAAGTTAAAAAATTAAAAGTTAAAAAATTACTTATTTCAGAATGCCATTTACTGGCCACCGAAAATCTCAACAACTGTTTTACCCATCTGTACTGTAAGCCAGGATGAAGGAATTGTATACTTGTACTTTCAAAAAGTTGTGTTTTGTAGTAGCAACAATTAGAGAACTACAATGAGCTACATGAAATCTAGAAGTTTATATTTTTGGGTAGGATTTGGAGTCCATAGTACTGTCCGATGAGGGTAGTGGAGACTCTGGTGACTGGGGTGCTTTTTGGTAATGTTGTAAGGATCTCCTTAAAGGCACCGAGAAGTACTAATACTGAAAAGTAGTTATTTCACCTGTCAATTTTTCCCCGGCTTCTAATAAAAAAAAGAGAACACGAAATTTAGCACTCCCCTCTCCTTAGGTAGCACCGCTTTGTACAGTGGAATCCCGATTTTTCGAACCTCCAAGGGAAATGGAAATTGGTTCGAAAAATCGGGAGTTCGAAAAATCGAAGGTGGCATCAAAACAGACCTGTTTTACCTTGGAATGGTTTTATAAGATCCAAGAAGGCAGACAACAACGATATATCACTCTCGTTGATGGGTGAACCATCTTTATTTACCAACAAAACGTGCATTTAAAACAAAACGAAAATTTAAGGATTTAAGCCAATTTCGGCAGAACAAAAACCAGTACTGTACTGATACATGTGTCTGTAATTTTGCGCGGACTCACTCTTGACTGCATTTCCTTCCCTTTACTGTATCAGAAAAAAAGTACCCTGTACTCCACGGTTTAAAGGAACAGCAAAATTTATTAATGTCCTACGGCAAGAGCTTGAAAAATGCAACTAAACGAAGGAACTTTTGTCCTGTACAGCAATTCAAGACCCTCGATGGTGGAACAACGGCGTTGTAGTTTCTTCAAGATGACTTCGATGACAGATTTGTCACTTGCTTTGTAATAAAAATGCATGAAAACACCTTCTCCGGAACTTGTTAATTGCATTCAGGTGTGTACGTGGCTAAAACCGGTTTTTGTTGGTTCCTGAGTTTTCAAAGTTCGAGAAATCGAATGTAAATTTTTGAAAGGAAGTTTCGAAAAACCGAGCATTCGAAAAATCGGGGGTAAAATTACAGTGTTTGACTGAAGCAAATCCAAGGGAAACGACTTTTGGCTCGAAGAATCGGGAGTTTCGAATAATCGAGTATTCGAAAAATCGGGATTCCACTGTAGTTACCTTTTGCTTCCCAAAAGAATTGGATGGGATGGGCTTTGTGCATTCACATCTCATAAAACGGTGCACATGCCAAGTGACAGCTAAACATTAACTTGTAAAAGTTATTTCATTTTTAGAAGGCAGCCAATAACGCCTCCAGTAAGTGTTATAAAACGATTACCTTGTAAAACTCTAGGTGCCTGAGTCGTTTCTCTTGCTTCACGAAACCACGCGAGGGAAACGGAGGGTGTAAGCTGCAGGTTGCAGGTGCACGTTGCAGGTTTCAGGTTGTCGATTACATTCTTTGTTCATTTAAATCGGAAAATAGTATGATCTTTCAGAGTTTCTATGGTACTTTTTTACTTGGCAACACAAGAAACGAATTATTTCATTATAATATATTTTATAATTTATAATTTTCTTTATAATTTCATTATAAAGAAACCTTAGTAACCAGGCATGTGATTGGAAAATTTTAAACACGACTAAGAGCGCAGAGGAGTCATATTTGACTGTACTGCTGCTCTAATTCATCGCGCAAAACGATCTTGTTGATTCAAAACAACGAACGTGACTGAATAGCGTCATGCTATCTTGTTATGCGTCTGGTAAAATTCTATCCGCAAGACGAAAACCGCGTCCGGCAGTTACTGTGGGCGTATCACCAGACCAGACAGCCTACTAACTTCGTGCCTAGTTTCGGAAGTCGCCCTTCGGGCGACCATTGTCGGCCTTTCTTCTTGCGGATAGAATTTCACCAGATGGGTAACTAGGTAGCATGACGCTTTGTTCAGCCACGTTCATTGTTTAGAATCAACAAGATCGATTAGCACGATGAATTTAGCCAGCATTACGGTCAAATCTGACTCCTCTGCGCTAGACTCTTGGTATGAGAGTTTGCAGCATTCCCAAGTGTTCTCGCAAATACGCCCCCAATTCGGGAAATATCAAAAGGTGCAGTTTAGTCATTAACTATTGCCGATAATCAACCGAGGCCATAAGTAGATACTCCGCCGGAGACCACCTGCCACCCACTCTCATATTAACTTCCCCAAGAACCTGATACAGTAGAAACCCGGAAACTCGAACTCAGAGAACTCGACACTCCCCCGCTAACTTGAACTAAGTCCAATTTCCCGTGGATTTGAACCCACTTTTCAGTCATTTTTACTCGGCGGTTAACTCGAACTCGGATAACTCGAATTCCCCGCTAACTCGAACTAGATTTCGTCTCCCTTGACCAAACTTTACCCCGATAACTCGAATCCTGGTTCTTGCAACTCACCACGGATCCCCATTGAAATATCCCATTAGCTCTTCTTGTCGTGTAGTTGGATTTAAACACTAAAACTAACACTACAGCAATTTGATTTTTTTAAACTAGTGCAACGAACAGATCACGTATTTGACAGTCATTTCCCGAGTGAGTGTAACTGAGTTACATTCACAGTACTGTATTATCTTAAGAATGTATAATCGTGTTACAGTTTCTGACACTGCAGTGCCGAAATATCAGTTAACTATCAATTATTAACATGGCAAATAAAATATTCAATCGACCCCAATAACTCGAACCCCCGCTTACTCGAACTGTTTTTCGCTTCCCTTCAGAGTTCGAGTTACCGGGGTTCTAATGTATCTTAAAGCCTGTGGAGCGCGTGCACGCGGTGATTTAGGGAATTAAAATAAAGACTTTGATAATTTTAAGAAAAAGCAGGACAGTTTTAAGTTTCCAAAGCTTGTTTCGACAAAACGTCCCTCATCTTCAGAATCGGTGTATTTGCTTTGGATTGGCTACGTAATGAAATGGTTGTTATCTCGTGATAAATATGGTATAGACACTCTCTAAAACGGAAACGCTGCTCTCGAACCTACAAACCTGCAAAATAAAAGCTGCAAAACAAAACCTGGTGAAACTGACACTGCTGTCTTTGCTTGATTTTATTTGTTCAACCTTTATTTCCTTAGTCACAGCTAAGCTACTTGGAGACTTTTTAGCTCGTTGCCAGGCGGCTTCATTCACATAAAAAGCACATTATTAAACTTTAATTTAAGCTAACATTACTCCTTTACTTTTCTTATTCTTTAACCTGCAACCTGCAACCTGCAACCCGTTACCCGCAACCTACAACCTGCAACCTGCAGTTTGCACCCTCCGCGAGTGAAACCCTTGGCCCAGGGTAACATTGCTAATAAAAAGCACAAGATGGCAAATCGATCACAAATATTCTTTCGGTCATACGAAGTTCTGACTTACTTCCATTGACAAACGTCGTACACCATTCAAACCTGTTCAGTTTTAATTCAGTAATATGATAGTGCAAAATATGGAAACGGTCCATGCAAAGTATCTCGGAACGCATATGGCGTTTTGCGGGAGCGAACGTTGCCAGCTACGCGAGGAAGGCGCCTTTAGTGCGTGCTCGCGTGTTTCTCTTCTCACTTGACAAGGAGGACTACTCGTCAGTCTAGCCTGCTACAGCGTTTGTCCAGTTAACAGGTTAATTTTACACGGTATGTACGTGCACTTTTATGAGGTCCAATAGAAGAACATCTACATCAGATTAACATTCATAGTAGTTCTTATCAATTAACCCTCTCTCCTCCGCAGAGGCTCCATTAGTAAACACCAGTGAAAGAAAAAAAGAGGGAAGCGGGAGCGCTGGAGAGAGAAAACAGGAGCGCGGGGAACGATGGGAATTCTGGTCTGTTGCGGTTTTCAGATTTAAAGAGGATCAGCTTACTGAGAACTGGGTCCTGTTTCTGGGCCTCCTTGAGATCCATTCGTGGATTGAGGGTAACATTCGCAACAGTAGCTTGTGGTACGTAAGCCGAACCAAGCAAACTTAAGAAACGAGGCAAAAATTGCTTTGCTGTTGTTTGAAGCTTCTGAGCTTTAGACAAGAATGTGCTGCCACCCAAAATGTGTAACGTGCCGTAAAAGAACACTCAACTCGTTCAGATTCAAGACAATTTTATTACAGCAATTCACTTTCATTTATACAAGGTCTCTTACGCAATTTCGCTTACGTACAACTAGTACTACAAATATGGCGTTGTACTTTACGCAATACAGCTCGATATTTTGGTGTTCTATTTATAAACAAATAATTACATTACTTATGTCATTACATACTTTGAACTCGGCTTCAACGAATGCTTTCCTGCAGGCCCACTGGTTCTATTCTTAACTGGGGTACTAGTAAGTTGCTGGCAACCGACATTATCTTCGATGCTAACGTCTGTAAGAGGGAGTATGTTAGACAGAGAACTAAATCCAAAATGGCAGACAATCAAGAAAAAGCACGAATGGTCAAAACTCCATTAATCAGGATCGAAACATCTACTAACCTTCTACACTTAGATCTTTGAAAGGGCACTCAAAATCATCCAGATCGTCGTCTGGTTTAGCGAAAACCACAGAACCGCAAACCCTGCCAGGGAACCGCACAAAATCTGGCAGAGGCCTCCTTTCTTTCTTTCCCCTTCCCAGCGTTCCCCGCGGGCTTTAATTTTCCCTCCTCCCAGCCTCCGCCCGTTCCTTCCCAGCACGAGTGTAGGAAGCCTCTGCGGAGGAGAGAGTCAATTAACCAGTGTTTCCATTTTAAGGTTAGCTTGGGTCACACTGGCGCAATTGAAAAAGCATTGCGTGCAGACCACACTATTTTCAATAACTTGACTATTAAGCGTGCAACAACAATTATAAGCAGTTATGTTTCTTGGAATTTTATAGAGGTACAAAGAACTCGTGTTTTTCAGTAACTTTAGGTTCAATTTTAATTTTAGCAATTTGCATTTTTGTTTTTTGTTATACTTCGCCCCACATTCTTGTGTTTAATTTTTTTGCATTCTTTTTGTAAGTATTAGCTTGTTAATTTTCGTCCACACCTTCCTAGATAGCTCTCTTTATAAGTTCGACGCTTTACTATCTTTGTTACGTTTGATAATGTTCTTGTAATAAGAACCGAAATATTAGGTTTATTTCTCTGTTAACGTTTGCTGTTTCTAAAATTTGTGATCTGTTCTGGTCTAGTAAATATAAAATGATATTTTCGTCACTCGAACTGAGCGCATGGCCACTTGCACCAAGTTATTTGATTTGCATATTGTGCGCCGATCAATTCGAAAGTTCAACATCCCCCCCCCCCGGCAACCCACCGGGCAATTGAACTTTTGAAGATTGGCTTGTTCAAATTCCCTCCCCTCGGGACAAAAAGCCGTTCAAATGCCCCACCAATTAGTACTGAACTAGCTCTCCTCAAAGACAAATTTCGTCTTTAATCAAGCACTTACCACGCTTTTCAGGGAGAGATATGCCGTAATGACGCCTTCAAACTTCTTTTAAAGACCCTTTTCAAAGAGTTATTCACTAACAAAGGCGAAATTCTATCTTGTAAAACCGTCAAACCCTGCAAAAACCGAAAAAACTCACGGGCGTATTACGTCAGAACAAGAAATATATCCGGTTCAAATTCCCCACCCTTCCAATGCAACGTTCAAATTCCCCCCTCCCCGGGCACGATGCACAGTCAAATGCCCGGGGGGGATGTTGAAGTTTCAAATTGATCGGCGCATTAACGGTTTTACAATCAAGCGCTGTTGTGCTGATGTTCCTGCTTGACTGATCTACGAAATATCTTGCCTGTTTGCAGCGATCCAACGAAGCTAACATGTCTGTTGAGGTTAACTGGCAATCAACAAGACCCACGGTCAGAGAAAGAACCAAGTTTATGCTCAACAACGATCTCTTCAGCGATGTCAAGTTTGTGGTTCGTAAGAGCGACGGTGAAAGTGAAAGTAAGGAAGTGATTTCAGCTCACAAGTTTGTGCTGTCGATTGGCAGTCCTGCGTTTGAAGCCATGTTTTACGGTGAGCTGGCGGAAACAAAAGACTCTAATCAGCATGTTGATGACGGCGTTCAGTAGATTGGCAATGAGGATGTCCGAAAATGTTCGTAACGATCATCACGCGCTACTGTTTCCCCGTGTGTCCGTCATCTGCAACATTGCGTGGAACTTCGTGACGCAGTTTGCGTACCGCTGATCATAGGCACCACATCTGTACGCTGCCCCCCGAAATTTTTTATCAAAGTGGACTTCAGTTAACAACAATGCCTTGGTCTGCTGAGGAACCCTTTATAGATAAATATATTTTTCATAAAAGTTTTGCGCTGTATTTTTGAGCTTACCAGTCCGGGACATATCCATTTCTGGATATATATTTTTCTGCGATGTGATTGGACCAGACCAAATCAAAACAAGTTTGGCCGAGAAAAAATGGGACCAGCCATGAGGCGATTAGAAAATTTTGCCAGGCGGCCATATTGAAATACACAAAACGCATACAATAAATTCATTTATTGAACACATGTATAAGTACATTTACGCTACAACATCTCTACAGACATCTCCTCTTTGTTCTCGCACTCCATAAGGGTCTGGCGAAGTCGTTCCAACACAATCTCCGCGTAAATTATCGGTCCGAAGATACGAATAGTGGTGGTGACGAAGGCAGAATGGGCAACGATTTGTTTGTGGCTTAAATGTTATCCTCGACAAATATAATAAGGGTACCCTGCTGTAAAGTCTCCAGCTGGCAATGACGTCCCTGGTGTTGAGCCGCTTGATGTCACGCCGGATAAGATCGACATTGACGAACGCCTTGGTAGTGTTTTGGGCCACGAAAGAGCTATTGCTCAGCAACGGAGCCTGTTAGCAGAAAACGTCTCTCGTTTGGCCCATCAGAGGCTGTGCTGCCCACCCCAGTAAGGGAGTTGCTGTTAGATAGGCCTACACCTCAACTTAGTGATCAGGAGAAAGACGAAGTACCCCCCCGTCCAGAGGCAAAGCAAAATCATGTTCATTTCAGACATTGACGTGGAACTTTTTGTTGGACAAGAAGAAACTGAGCAAGAGCCCCACGAAAATACTGTGTTTGTATTAGACCCGTAACTAGTTTTATTCTGGAAATGCACAGAATTGTAAACAAAGAACTCTTTTTAAAATTTTTATTACTGTTAATGTTTTTGTTCAACTAAATTTGATAATTATTACCAAAACCATGCTACAGATATATTGCATTTTTATCAATTCACAATTATGTGGAGATGAGCCAGAAGATATGTTCAAATAACTAAATTATGTCAACAAGGAAAAATACAATTTCCTTAATTAAAATTCAAGACCATTAAGGTCAAAGTAGTTGTTTTATACACAGTTATTATCGTAGTATATATATTACGCTGGATGCATTTCTTATTTCAATAAAATCCAAAATTTTTAACAACCACATTTTCTTTAAATTCAGTATGTAACATATTGTTATAATCCAACATGGCAGCTGCGAAAACACTCAGTATCAACAGGTGTAGAAAGTAGCAATCCCATTTGTTTATCTACACTTCTCCACAGAATAACCTCCCCCCCCCCCTCCCCCACAGCTCTGGAAATTCCAGGTCGGGTAGAAGCTTTATAAAATTTAGCCTTGGAGACGCAGGTTTCCTAATCAAAACAATGACAATCCATGGGGTGTTTCAGACATCTTCCTGAAACCACACATCATTTCACAGTAGTTCACAGTGTTTATGAGTGAGGCCCTGTTAGGGGGGTGGGGTCTAGTTATCACTTATCCCTGTTAATTTGAAAACGATTATCCCTTATCCTGGAAAATTTGAGAGCATTTATCCCTTATCCCTAAAAGTGCCAAGACTGTTATCCCGAAAAGTGCCTCGGTTTGAATATAAACGTCTGAACAAATGATATTAAATGAGAAGAGATATAATTAAGTCATGTTGTCCTTCGACAACAACAAACAGCATACCTCAGAGATTGATGCTACATCAGTTCTGATACCACCACAGGCATAGTGGTGACATTTGGAAAGATTCCAGTCCTGTATACAGGCGGTCATTTGAATCTTCAGGTTCTTAGCTTTTGTCAGGTAGAATTCCAGCTCAAAGTACCGTCCTCCACATCGTTAAAGGTTAGATTGTAAATGTTACTTATAAATTTTAGTTTTTTCCATCACAGACTTGTATTTAACATTCTTCAAGATTTCTCTGATTTACCGCACTCGAATTATTATTTTAATTTCCCTAAAGGAGGTTAAAAAAATGTTTGAAAAATAATTTAAAATATCAGGCCAATTTAAACAAAGGTAATTCGAAGACCTGTACCGAGAATCACTTTTGTTTAGGAACTGTGCAATTATTACCTGGAGGGGGGGGGGGGGGGTTGGGAAATGGGTAAAACAAGACTCAAAATTAAGTCGCACCCCTCCTCACTAAGCGAAAATTAACTTTAACCTCCCCTCACCTACTGATAACATTAAGGTCACCCCCCCCCCCCTTCCTCCCCGCATTGGTTCCCTCATACCTCAGTAATTTACATGTTGGATGTCTTCCTCAGGCACAAAAGTACTTCAAATGACTCTTCAACGTATGAGTTCTCTCCATCGGAATCACTTGACACTGATTCTGAAGTCGTGTCGTCTTCACACGAGTTATAAAATTCTTCATCTTCCAGAACGGCAGCATTTCCACGTGCGTGGCTGAGAACTCGTTTAGTTAAAGCAGCCTTACTTCCACTTTTCTTGAGACCATGTTGCTTCAAATACATTTTCAGCTGGTTGTTCGTAAGTGCTTCCAATATTAGACGGAAGAGCGTTCTTTTCTCTTATTCTTTTTTTCGCCTTTGCATCCAAGAACTCAAGGTGCTCTACATAGCTTTTACACGCAGTCTCGTCAACGTTGTACTGGGAACAGAACTCTTGCAAAGACCTTTCTTCAGAGGAGGACAATTTCCCTCGTTGCACAATTTCTTTATCTGGACACTCGGGAGAAGTTTATAAGCTTACTTTGCAAAATAATCAAACTGTCTATATTTACATAGATCAATTTATTGCTGTTAAAGTCAACAGTTGGGTTTTCCATTCTCTTTAATTATAATACAATGTAAGCTATTCTACAGTGGCATCTTTGTTTTTCATTGAATAACATCATAGTGTCAGGGCCGTAGCCAGACATTTCTGATAACCGAGGCAATTGCCAAAGCGCCGAAGGGACGAGCTTTTAGGGGGTTTTTCGAAATCTAGACGCTCGGAAATGCCATTTTTAGCGTTTTCCTGGTGGTATTTCCCCCCAAACATAATCAAAATCCAAACTAACTTTAACAGCATCCCTGGTGCCAATAAAGTAGAGCTGTTTTAATATATAACAGAGGCATTCCTTTCCTACTGCATGACAGATAGGAAATATATCAGCCAGTTCAGAGATCAAAGCACCTGGAGTTGATATTTTCCCAGTTTAATTCCAGTGTAAGCAAGTATAAATTTTTGAACTCTAACAGCTCTTCTAGCACTTTTCCAGTTTGTGAAAATGAGTGGTGAAAAAAGTAATGCCCCTCCTCCCTGTATGTATTAAATTTTACACCCAACCCCCTCTCTCTAGTTGTGATTTTCCCCTATCTCCCCCCTTCTGGTTTCCCAGCCCCCCCCCCCCCCAGGTAATTATTGCACAGTCCCTTAAGGAAACAATAACTGCAGGGGTTACTTTTGGTTTCAGCGCTAGTGGGTGTTAGTAGAAGACAAAGTCTGAGCTGTTTCTGTTTCCGGCTGATCGTCTTCCTGATCTCGTGGCCACCGAAAGAGCGACATCTTTTGATTGCATGTCGTCATCCTGTTCGGTTTCCTCTTCTAGTAAATATAACTCACTAACAGTCCTGGTATCACCACTGTCAAGAGCGTATACACGCCGTAACTTCGTGAAGGACTTTCATACAAGTCATAGCCGAAGCCATGCTTGATCAGAATGAAATGCGCACATGGGAACGAAGGTCATCTCAAGGTCTGTTGGGGGGGCAAAAGCGGTACCCTAGGAGCTTGGAATGGCCTCAAATGACTAAACGATTGTTAACTGAACACGGATGGTCAGAGGCGGTAAAAATCACCGAAAAAAGTCGAGAACAGTACGAATTAAGTATAACTAATGTGGAAATCGACCTAAATTTCACTATCCCTAAAACTATCCTGCTTATCCTTTATCCCCAAAAGTTTTTTTGTCAGTTATCCCTTATCCCTTGAATTATTTGTCCACTTATCCCTTATCCCTAAAACCCCTAACAGGGCCTCATGATTAATAATTTGCAAACACTCAGTGAGAAGGTTCTGGAAAAGTTAATGCATAATTAATTTTCAACATAATTTTTGATCTCCACAACCCACTCAAACTCATTAATAACTCATAAAGAAAATAGAAAGGAAATCCTGCAATGACACGTGTTTGGAAATCTGATGAAATGCTCCTTGTTTTTGCATCCTTTATTTCTTTGACAAAAATTATTTTTTTGGGAAGTCATATCAAACATTCGACAGAGTGTTTCATCACAAGATCAAACACCTTGAAGTTTGTCGAAAACACTGTGTCTCATGTTTGATATCTTACTCCCGGGGGGGAGTACTCAGGTATAATAGTAATGGGGATGTGCAAAGCCCTTTTGGGGGGTTGGATTTTGGTTTGGGAATTTTGTGGTGACATGTCTTGAGTAAAGTGATTTTAAAACAGAGAAAGAAAGGACATTTCTTGGTCAAGGTCTGGGTTGTTGAGCTTGTTGGGGGTATGGATTTGGCCTCTAGGACTCTTTTTGGGTATGAAGATTTGTCTTCATTTGCACATCCCTGACAATATAATACCAGAGTACCCCCCCCCCCCCATAACCTGGGTCAAGGCACCTACATGTGCATTAAACTCAAATCACTCACACTGTCCCTCCTCCTCAAAACATATGCAGTCTCCTGCTGCGCCTGTAATTGTTGCAGTTCTTCGACAATATCATTATAAAACATAACAAGGTTTTCCTTTTTACACTTGCTAAGATTTGCTCTGAAATTGCCCAGTTTCCGTGACAGGGGTCCCCTGATCTCCTCATCAGAAATCTGCTGTACTTTGTCAGAATTTCTTCGGAGAATCTCATCTTTATTGCTGTTCCTTATATCCTCTGCCACAGCTCTCTCTTCAGCTGTCACATAGAGTGTTTGAACACTGACATCTGCCCTTTTCTGCCCATCAATGAAATGCTTGTTGAAGAGGCTTAGTCTATTAATTTTAAAGTCTCTTCGTACTTTCCCAGGTCATTATCCAGTTGTGACCATCCAAGGAAGTAACAACATCAGAGAAACCACCTCGTAGATACAAATGAAAGCTGAAGAGAAATGAAGTAAATAACATGCTTTCAGAATTCATGATTGCAGTACATTATTTTGTAAACAGTCAACTGCCATATTCAATTAATTGCGATGCCTCTGTTACCACAGGTAGCCCAGTCTCACTATGAGAGGAGCGCATATATTAACCTGTTCCATTTTGCACATATTATGACCTCGGCAAAATATAAGGGTTTGTATGAAAAATGCAGCAAATACGCTTTAATTTCCACAAATGCGAAATAATTCACAATAACAAATGGTTCACCTTGTTTCTGTGTTGTATTAATTACTATTTACAGTTGATCCACGTCACGCGTGAACGGAAACTCTAAAATTCAAAACAACGTGACCAGTCACGTTCTCCGCATTTGGGCATTCGCCTTGTGTTTCTTGAGATTCAGAGAGGGATTTCGAAAATGGAAAGGAGATTTCGAATCTGTCACAGATTTTTCGAAATGTTCAGACCTGGTTATGTTAATGCCTTAGGTCGGAAGAACAAGCCATGTAGGCCTCTCCACAAGGAAACGAGAAGACGAATAGTTGATCGTTATTTGACTGGACAGGGACCGAAAGCGATCTCCACAGCAGCTCGTGCAACTCCTGGCGCTGTTTATTCACTGTTTATTGTTTCATTCGACATCATGAAACGTTCAGTACATGTGAGGCGTTCAGTCAAGGGGGACGAAGTTATCCTTCTAAACTTTCATGATCAGACGACGTTGCATGTAGAATCTATTGAATTGTTCAAACTAGCGAAACCTAGGATATATGGATGAGAAAATCGCGAAAGATTGTTGAGCAGTAGGTTATGCAATAGACGAAGCACAGGTCACCAAAGCGCAGACCTGCCAACCTCCAAAACGTGCAAATCTGGAGACCTTGCAAAAAGGCCCAGAAAAACCTGGAGATTGGGACCTCAAACCTGGAGATTTCCAAAATATGTGTAAAATGAAAATAAAAATGGTAGATTTCTTGTTTCAAGGTATTCTTTACCTTATTTGTGCTACCTATTGTATTCTTTTGCCGCATTTTTTGAAGTCAGTTTCTGTTTCGCTGTCGACGCGAGGCGCCAGTTTGAGTCAACTATTCACAGCTCTAGCTTCCCCAGAGACCTAAGCACACCTATATTGACCTATGGTTTCATGGGAATGAGGTCGGAATTGTACCCAGCTTTCCCTCAAACATTAGATGTGACAAATTTGGCCATTTTCAACACTGTTTTTCAATATTGCTTCATACTACCTGAATTGTTTGGCAATTTCAAGATTTTCTGATTCACCGTGAGATTTGGAGGCCAAATCGGGAGACCGTGAGTTGACACCCCAAACCATGAGTCTCACGGTGAAACCGTGAGAGTTGGCAGGTCTGAAAGCGTAATATGAGAGTTTGTATGGAGCTGAAATTCGATTGAAAATAATCGGCAGTTTTCCGTGGAAAATACCTAAAAATCAAAATAGAGTTTGAAAAACCTTATCTTTGTGTGTTTGCTGTGTCTTTTCCTCTTCCCCAGTCTTCCCTCGCTTTTTTCCGCTCTTTCGCTCGCTTTCTTTTTCGCTCGCACTCCACTATCTGAACGCCTGGAACAGGCTACGTTTGGGGCGATATTCTGTTTAACGGTCGAAGCGACGTCTTGTCACGTAGTGGCTTTACTTTGACAGATGTCGCATCGACCGTTAAACAGAAAATCGCCCCAAACGGCCTCCAGAAGCTCGGAAAAGTGGCAAAAACATAGCAAACACACAACAGGTAATGGTCTTCAAACCTATTTCGCTTTTTAGGTATTTTGCACGGAATACTGACCATTTACATTTTGGATCGAATTTCAGCTCCATACAAACAACTCACATTACGCTTTGGTTAACTGTGGACGAAGCGTCGGCTTTGTCTTTAATCAACCTCGCAACTAGGAAATACTGTCATCAGTAATTGCTTGACACGGCAGATGTATCTTGGTTTTCGTCCACTTCCTTCGGAGCTACCGTTCTTACACAAGCGTTCAGCTCCAAGGTTGGTTCTCGTTCGGTTGAAACAGGAATCACGCGTCAGCAAAATAATTGACATAATTTCACCTCCTTCTAGTCGTCTAAAACGTTTTTGAACCACTGACGAGAAGCGAACCCAGAAAATAACGCGGTCTCTTGATAAAACAAAGATTTGTCCCGTCACAACCCCTTGCTTCTACAAAGATAGAAGCCATTTTCGGAAATTTCAATGAGATCTTCAATATTTCCCTTGTGATCTCCGTTATGTCACTGAAAGTAGCTTGTTTATTTGAAGACTCGGATCACGTGCTGAGGTTTCCGTTCACGCGTGACGTGGATCAACTGTAATGGCCTTTTGGGGTCATTTGAAGCGTTTTGAACGAGAATAAGCGTCCTTGATTATTTGTCCCTAACACTTAATAAGCGAAGCGAAAGGTATCACACTGTTGGCCGTCACGTGACCGATTCAAATATATTTATTTGCTGTAAATCTCGAATTTTGGCACCTCTCTCCAAAATTCTTTAAGAGACCAATGGCTTTATATCGTAACAACAAATACATACCAAAAAAGTCCAATATTTGCGTTCTTTTTCTTATCAAAATCGCCATTTTCAATCTCTCCACCACAGCGAACCATCCGTGTGACGAACTGTTCGCGAATGCAAATTTCTGATCTCTTTTCATTGGAAGACATGCACAATAGACTCCACAATAGGCGCTCAGGACAACAATATCCCGTGTATGGGAGGTGTATTTGACAAATTAGATGCGAAATTTAAACATAAGCACGCAATGCGCGCAGAGCCAATGACGTTTTTTGTTTTTTCACAATATGGTGAAATTTATCCTGACAACCTATCGCCTAACCCTTCAGCCCCCCCCACCACCCCCACGAAAAAAATCTTGTGGTTATCTGTTATAAAACCTGGTAATGATCGAGCAGCGTGACTACGTAACAGTTAATTATAGCGTGACATCAAAATTACGCGTGAAGTAAAGAAACCGAAGAAAGCTCTTTGCTTCACGGTTCTTCAAAGACAACATAGACAAAAACAAGTAAACTTAAACTTAAACGCGCCGTCGAAAAAAATTGCATACATAATTTAGGCAAAGATCAGTGCAAAGTTAACAATTTTACTTCAGAAATAAAATGCAAGTTGCAGTTGAACCTTTTAATTTCTTACTTCTACCGGTGAATATCCAATACTTTTCAGTGCTCGTGGACGGTCATCTTTCTAAAGGGTTTGACGCTCTGCGTGATTTGCGTGACACGCGACTAGCTTTACTTTGTTTAATTTGTAAGCTTTCAGACGTTTCAGTCAACCACCTACGTTCTTCGTACATTGTACTGTCAAAACAGGAGTCTGCCATCAAATGTACCCACAAAATTTTCGTTCGAATCGGTTCGAACTAGCGTTTATAAACACGACTGAAATAGTTTTGCAACTCTATTTATTTCCCCTGTAGATTGAAGTTGCTTGCTTTGTAATCAAGTCGGCTATAATATTTTCGTCTTTTTGCTTCGCAAATCGACCAAAGCATGTTTACATTTGTAAATCCATCCGTGTTTATTTTGGGTCTCAACCTACAGCCGAATAAATTTCGTTTGCTTTGGCTTCGAACAGTACGAAAATGTTCAAATTCAGCTCGCTTTTACAAAACCTGCTCGCTTTTCAGTAGATTCAACAGGTCTCAATTTGAATGCTTTGTCACATATCTGTTGTTGTTAATCTTTTGGTCGGTTCGAGATGTTTTAAGTGTTGCGTTACATTCCTAAGGCTCAAATTACAGCTGTCAACTATGCAAATTTGCTCAACATACGCTTTACACTTTGAGCCATGAGTAACCCCGAAATAACGTTTGGTATCTTGTAAAGATTTTACTCTAATTCCTTGATCACCACTGTAACTTGGATCTTAATACTAGTTTCATTCAAGTTTTTCAGTTTTAAAAATAGCTAGCAAGAAGCCGCGCAATTTCTGATTTTAGTTTGAAATGGTTTCATGCTTTATAACACGCACGCAAAAATGAGACCGCAAATTTTAGATTCGCTGTTACCGAGAGATAACCCCGAAGAGTTTTATGCTGTTTCACTCTAGTCTTTTAACTATCGTTAAAAACTTGGGCTTTAAATATTGTTTCTTTCACTGTTAATTAGGGATCGAAGTAACGTTAATTCCACGTTCTGTTCATACAACATCTCAAATTGGCAAGTCCGTCTTGTGTTTGCTGCTGTGGAAATTTGTTCTTCGGTTAAGTAAACACAGGAGTACAATGTGAATAAAATCGTGCCAGACCTCACGTACACGAAACGGGCATTCGAAGTAGATGCAAAACACTTCAAAGCCCGGGGACCTTACTTCCATAGTATTAGCTGTATGGGTATGTGCTGCTGTTGAGGCAAGTGCCCAGTTGGCACAACCCCTCCGAAAATCCTACAGAATACCACCCCCCCCCCCAGCCTCACAAATCGTAAGACAGACATCCCACGTACATCATTGATTTTTAGGCTCTGACAGTAGCCATATGACGTCACTAACGTGACGTCATTGGCTAAAAATCGCACGTGAAGCGTGCGAAATGCAGAACTTGTGACCTAACGCCAGCTTTAGCACCTTGACCTTACCGGGAAAAGCACACTTGGTCAAATAAATTCAACAACAAAAAAACACATTCACTTTTGTAATTTTATCTTGAACACTAAAAAGCTAAATGGAGGTCTTTTTTTGACACCCTCTGATAGTATTAATTTATTTGAAATGTCATTATGTGTAGCACATAAGTAATTTCGATTTTTTTTTCAGTATTATTAGCAAGCGTTTTTTAAAACTTTTAAAAGTAAAAAGTAATCGGCCGTTTCGACCACGCTTCACGTGCGACTTTCAAATTTCGCATGTAATTTGTCAAGTACACCTCCCATACACGGGATATTGTTGTCCTGAGCGCCTATTGTGCAAGTATTCCAATGAAAAGAGATCAGAAATTTACATTCGCGAACAGTTCGTCGCAAGGATGGTTCGCTGTGGTGGAGAAATTGAAAATGGCGATTTTGATAAGGGAAAGAACGTGAATGTTGGACTTTTTTGGTATGTATTTGTTGTTACGATATAAGGCCATTGGTCTCTTAAAGAATTTGGAGAGAGGTGCAAAAATTCGAGATTTACAGCAAATAAATATATTTGAATCGGTCACGCGACGGCCAACAGTGTGTTACCTTTCGCTTGGCTTATTAAGTGTTAGGTGCAAATAATCAAGGACGCTTATTCTCGTTCAAAACGCTTCACATCACCCCAAAAGGCCATTAAAGTGTATATGACACGAAATTTTTTTCTTCGGTTTTTGAGAGTCTGATGTGTATAAAAAACGATACTTATCTTAAAACCTGCCTAAATTTTTTAAACCTCTTTTTTCTCGGATAAAACACCCTATTTTTCACTTCAAAACTGTCCCGGGGACTGGGACCGAATTTACCGCATAGTGACGTCAATCGACTTGATTGTGCGCGAACGCAGTGTACAGTGTTTTTGTTACAAATCGCCTCAAAATGTTGACCAGTATCAAATTGTTCACCAGTACCGGGATCTTTTCGAAACTTCCAAGACCTACAGTGAGAAAGAACAAGTAGGAGAAAAATAGAGCTGTTTAACGTCTTAACAAACCAGACAACGAAGAACATTTGCGATGTCTTCTCTTCTTTCGTACTGTGGTGAGGATGGTCATCTCAAAGTCGAAGATTTATCCTGACTGTACAACAGTGGACGCACCTCAGTTGTGAGATTTCTTTCTTGAGTTCTTTTAGGGTTTATCGAAAACATCAAAGCCCTTGTGTTTTCATAAACAGCTTACTGTTTCCATCAACCTAAGGAGAACCGAAAGTGCCGATTGTTTTGATATTTTAATACCGCAAAGATGTCGTTCTTATAGAGAGTGCGCCGGATTTTCGATTCATTTCGATTTAAGAATGAGTTCCCGGAGTTTATTCCCAGCCTGGCCTTATAGTTTCAGTGGTTTCTGCAGCAAGCAAAAGTGTTTTTACAGAGTGTAGAGAAAAGCCAATGAATGACGAAATCGTTTTGTTGATAATATGCATGGCCGTACGCAACGTACTTCCAGGCCAGAAAAGACATTTATTTCCACTGTCGTGTTATCTTGCAGTTAGAATCTATACCTGTTTCCAAAAAGGTTGATATATTGATGCATGTTTCATAAACCGCGGTGCATCATGCTCATTAAATTTATGGCCTGTTTTCTCTTGCTATTGGTCCTAAAGCAAGAGCAAATGTATATTTTTTATGGTTTGGTTTTCTCCTGGTGTGCCTTCAGCGAGAAACGTGATCAATACATTTATTTATAGAAAACATGATGCTTTGCGGTCTATGAAACAAGGATCATGCATCATGCATCAGTGAAGCAATCTTAACGCATTACGCTTTACTTTAAAAACGGCACTGAAACTGACTTCGGCTCGCATGCTACTTGCCATATCACTGGCTGATTCAGCAAATATAGCAGCTTAAGACTGTTGCTGTCTAGAGTATCAATGTTAGGGTATTAACACTAATCTTGGCTCAGTAATTTTTCAAACAACTCAGTACCATGAAGGCAATGTCACATTTCGCATTAAAATACAGTTCATTTTGTTTTGTTTTGCAGTGGGTATGGTTTTCCAATATTGTAGAACTGTTGTTGAATCATAACCATGTTCATTAGCTTCTAAAATAACTGGTGTCCTTGAGCTTCTTAAATAGCTTTTGGTGTTTCTAATACTACAGGAGGGGAGTGCAGCACATCAAACTCTTCTAAAACTAACAGTTAATTATAAATAAACCAACAGGAATTGACAATTGACGAGTAAATTTGCAAATCAACAGTGGGTCTCCATATTGACTCCTTCTCAAACAATTTTCTAATGAACAGTGGAAATCAACATCAACCTCCATCAATAATAATCATTATCTTTATCAACAATAACTGGTCGATTAACAAAGCATATGTATCACTCAGACACAGTGATGAGGATCCATACATCCCTTGTAGATGTTATTTACAACAGCTCACCCCCCCCCCCCCCCCACACACACACACACAAACACAATACAGGTTCCTGACACAGGGCTGGCCCCGCAAGCTTAATCTGCTTAAGCCTGATTCTGATGGAGAGAGGTGGAAGCCCTGTATGGAGCACCTAAATTAATACCATAGTTCCTAATAACTGGAGACAGAGTTAAAGCTTGGTGCATTTGTGGCATCCTTAACAACATTGTAAATCACCTGTCAATTTTTACTTAGGAATAATTATTGTGTTTGTAACATCATGTCATAGTGTACCTGTTTCGTCACAGCCAACAAAGAGTGGCAGTACAACAACAACAACAACAACAACAACAACAATTTATCTAAGTATTCCTATGTGGGAAGTTAATAAAATAGTAAATTAAATACAATGTAGTGTATTGTTGTTGTTGACAATAGGTCACAATCATTGCAACAGAAGGAATGTCCTTCTGTCATCATCACTTGATCTTCAATTTTGATAGTTGATATTTATTGATTTATCAGAACGACCACCAAACATAAAGCAACAAGAGAATGATTCCATGTTTACTTCATCTGACCAAAAAGCAAGGGGGGGGGGGGGAGTTCTGAATGCCCTGTGTCAGTATCAACAACCACCCAATCTAGTTCTCTTGAGGCCTGGGTGGATCTAGCTTAGTTACAGCTGTTGGTATTAACAGGGATTTTTGTTGTTGGCAAGCTGAGGTAAATCAGGTCAGGTCATGGTCATCAGTGAAAAGGCAGGGAATTTTTTTCAGCCTGATTGGTAAAAACCTTGATATGTAGACATAGGATTAAACAAACTCCTAACAAATGTTTGTCTTCATAAACAAATAACACAGGCTAAAAACAATATGGAGAGGACAAAAACAATATGGAGATAAAAACTCTTACCATGTTACTCTAAGAGTTACCAGTTTTAGCCAATCAAATCAGTTTATTTTGAGAGGCGGTTTTTCACAGTAACATTACCGTCAACAAACCAATCAGAGGAGGGAAAGTAGTAATGTTACTAATGGAGCGAAACAGATGTTTTTCATATCTCGTCAAAACAAGCAAGAAAGTTAGCGGTAATCATCAAGAGGACTCAAGAAAGGTACAGCTAGCATTAGAGATTCTTTTCTTGACAAAACATGGGAAATAAATATTTAACTCTAGTGAGGTTTGTCTCGGCTCACGAGAGTTGTTTATGTCTGATCCTAAATTAGTCTCGAGGTCACCACTTGAGATCAATTGCTTATTTTTTCCGACAGTATTCGTATCAGCTAACTATCACTCACAGTAACATTACTGAGTCCTAACCAATCCCAGGAGCGCGGGCATATGTCTGTATCGGCTCACGATGACAACTAGCTTATTACTAGCATACTTATATGTTTCCTTAGCCATTATGTGTGATGTTTCTCATGCACCGCCGTCTGAATCGAGTGCTGGAATATTCATTGCTAGCCCGAGTTTCAGTTCGCTGAAGCTTAAAAGAAAACTAAAATAAAGTGACTGGATGCCGCCTAGGTTTTGTTTTTTAGATCTTGCCAAAACGACAAAGAACATCGGTGATCACTGAAGATCACTGAAATCAACAATGACTGAGTCAATGAATACTGAAATCACTGAAATCAACAATGACTGAGTCAATGAATATTATAGTCTCTTTACTTGGCAGAAGAGAAAAAATACACTTAAATATTATATGGTGACTTCTATTTGGGCTGACAACGGGCTTTGTATACGTTAACTGCCAACGTCTATCGCCGCCCTCTTAACAACATAGTAATGTTACTGCTAGCCACGGTAACATTACTCTCAAGCAACCACTCACGAAGGGGAACGCAAAACTACGCGCCAAGTTTTTCTTAGATCTTGCCAAATAACAAGCACGAATTTCTGTTACAATTAACAGCAACGAGATCTGAGCTAAGGAGTTTTAGCGAGACCTTGCACTTATCGGTAGAAAATTTAGGGTTATGATTACCTGATCTGTTGCGCCTCTCAATCGACCTACTAGCTTCTCTTTACAAGGGTTGTGACTGACGAGCAACGCATATTTCAGCATACGGTACTGTGAGCATGAACTATTGTGAACAAAACCTGATTGAAACCAGGACCTGGCCATGATCTGCTAGAAAGAGCACAGCCTTTCTCAAACCTCAAGCTCGTGAAACTATTATATCTCAGTTTGTTTAGATATGTCAAGCGATTCCAAAAAATATTTTGGCTGTGTACATGTAGTTGATGGGATTTTTTGGTGTGAATCGCTATGACCTAATGACGCTTAGAAAATTTTCGGCTCGGCCTCGCCGGTGTGAGTGTCAGTGATCCGCAGTCGAACGTGTTACAGTCCAGTGCTAAGTTCACACAAACGGCTTGAGAGTATGAGATGTTCGTTTAGAAATGTCAAGCGATTCCAAAAATCATTTTGGTTTTTTAGTTGAAGAAATGTCTGAGAATGGACTCACAATAAATTCCCTATGTCATTGACCCTAAGAAAATTTCTGCCCAGTCTGCACTGTCTCAAATGGACTACAAATGCCCGGCAGTCGGAGTACAAATTAGAAATTTCCTAAGTACGGAAAATCACCAATGACTGGGGCAATGAATGTTACAGTCTGACTCATCTACTCCGGCGTGTTCACGGTCGTCCCTACTTTTATTAGAAATTATCATGACCTCCATTTCAGTCTACAGCCGGCTTACTGGGTTGGTTTAGGTTAACCGCTATCGATTATCACTAACTTCCCTCTATAGAAACAACCTCTTAAGTAGTAAACACGGTAATGTTAGCGTGTTAGCCAAGCTAACCGTGATTACCGCTAATATTAGTATCAATAATCCGATCACAAAATGGAGGGCATTAACTGCTGAGGCCGAGATTCCAGTTTTTGTTAGCTGATCTCAGTTGATAACTGACGACGGAAGCGAATATCGGTTACGATTTATCGGTTATATTACTTAAGCGAAACTGAAAAATTCTAGGAAAGAAAAAAAAATAGAAAATGTAGAAAAACTGTGCATGGCCATGTTTCGCCTCTGTGTATGTTTGACACTTAGATGTCCCACGTTGATTTGAATCCAGAAGTAATGTTTCGATCCACGGCTTACGATAGTCAAGTACTGCAAGCACATACTATTGTCAACAAGGCAAGGAGGAAAATTGATCGATTGAAAGCAGTATCGTGTGATGAGTTTCCTTGGTCAAAACTGCAAGATCAGACGAGTGGTGTTAGCGTGACCGAGCAACAGATGCACGCTTTATGTCCATGTTTATAATAGACGCTACTTAATTACCGAGAACAGGCAACGTATTCTCAGAAATGCTAAAACGAGTAAATTAAGGAATCGGTGATTATAACCATCAGCAAACTAAGCAGTTACGTTATAGTTCTGGCTACTTTTTCTTATTCCCTTTTTAAAATTGAGTAGATATTAGGTGGTCTCTGCTTTAAAAGAAGCTTACTAGTTGTTATATTTTCACCTTTCGGATCAAATAAAAAAGAAAGGCAGTCAGTGTACAAGGCTAATCTTACGTGCTTTTAAATCAGTTTAGGCGAAAACAATCAAATTTAAATTCAAGAACACGGCGAAATTCTTTCAGTTTTCCCCCTGTGATAACAAACCTAAGGGTTATTTCAATTCCATAAGCTATCGCAACGTGAATGCATGATTTGTCATTATCATAGTTGATAACATAACTATGCACTTCAGTCTCATTAAGCGAGACTGCGCTCACGCAATTTTTTTTAATATCTCGCCAAAGCAAGCAAAACACCGGTGGTAATTAACAAGAAAAAAAAAGGTAAGGTACAGTTACTTTTTCTCATACTGTAGATAAAAAAGTAAATTGAACAAAAACTTTAGATCATTACCTAATTGCATACCTTTTCAACATACATACATAGCTTACTACAGTAGCTTTATTTCCAGCTGCTGTAGCACAAATCTGCAATTATATGGACTAAACGACAAAAAATAGCCCTATCGGGTCTTTCTGAAAGCCTAATATTCTTTACACTATCATAAGTTCGGAATCCATGTCTCACAAAAGGTATAGCTAGGCAAATTAGCAGATTCGGCTTTCATGTTTGACCTCAAATAATATATTAAAGTAAAGTGACCAGTTGTCGGAGGCGCGTTTCTCTGTTTTACTCTAAAAGACCTTCGCAGTTTATTTGCAGTGTTTTGGACTCGTCAAACTATTTTTCTGAAAATAACCAATTCGCTTCGCCATACGAATTGACCAACAGTATATTATAAAATCGACAATTTCCCTCATTCACAAGTATGGTTATCAGTGTAAGTGTGACGTGCTGTTAACCTACTGAGTTCACGAAACGTTTTAGAACAAAACGAGAAACGAAAGAGAAGACTCATTTTCAGGTTGCTCAAGTTGTTCGTCTTTTATCGTGACTATTTTTTAGTCTGGCTAAGAATGGACATGGCCGGATTGAAGAGTCGGGCCTACTGATATATGACCCTATAACTCGGTACTGCATTACAAAATATGAGCTCTTGTTAACGTAGCTCGCTTAAAGGTACATTAAATTGACAATGTTTCTCTACTCCAGTGTCTGATCCCGGCTTCAATTTTATCTACTGAGATCGAAAGTATGTTTACTCACTTACAAATTCGAATATACGTGAGAAAATAGCCAATAACGAATCTTTCTCAGCTCATTTCTAAGCTCATTTATGATAAAGATTAAAACAATTGAATTTAAAATGAGACTTACCCACTTTGAGCATAATCTTAGCTTTTCTGCGGCTGTAGGGAGCGGTACACCGCTGGTCCTTACTCTTGTCGTCTCTACTAGGGTGTACTTCTTCTTCTATTTAGCTTCTTCAAGACTGCCTCGTCTCCAAAGTTTCCTGTGATCTAGGGAGTTCGCGGTGCAAACATTGTGCAATTATATCATCATGACATGACCTCGAACATCAGACCTCGATTTTTAATATTGGCTTCACCGCATGATCTCTGACTGGTCCCGACTACGAGAGGTAAATGCCACTTAATTGGCTTTTCCTTCATTTTTCTTTTATATTCTTGTGGTGCATTTTTCAGTTGTACAACATCCACATTGCTGAATTAATTACTGAATTTTTACTTTATTCGTATCGATCATCGCCTTGCTTGTACACGTGATCTTTACTCGGCTTGGTGATACGATTGACACTTGCATACGATTTAACTGGTAACGTCGATATTCATACAAATGAGATCCACCATTTGTGTAACCATTTGAGCTGAACAACTGGACATTGGCATAGATACACACACATACATTTATTAAAATGTTTTGGCTGCCAGTCATTTCTGGGATAACCTTTCGTCATTCTAAGTTGTCAAGAAAATAGTCACACAGCAATAGTTAGAACGTCATTTTTAGCCCGGTGCCCGGTGAATTAAAAGTCCAGACTGCAGACAATATTGGATCAGTCGAATCTCTGTGCACGGTTATCATATACATGTGTTCCTTTGAGTAATAGTTTAAGCAGAAAATAACTTTTATTTTGGGTCTTGGCTAACATATACCAGCGTAAATACATACTGTTTTTGTTGTTATAAAACAGGCAAAAAACACATAAGGATTATTGTACGTGTATTTAGCCCATGGCTTTGTCTATCACTTTTTCTGTTTCTTTTTGCACTTTCTTGGAGCAGATGTTGTACGCTTTCTTTTCATTCCAACTTCAATCTACCAATACAAAAGAGAAATATGAACGTTTTAGTGTATTTCATTGCCATCGTACCCGTACTGGTGTATAAGAAAAGCGTTAATTGCAGATGAAATTAAATCTACTTTTCCCAGTTGAGCTAGAAAACCTATGGTTTTTTGGAAGACAGGCTCTTTTAAACTGGCGGTAGCTACGACAGTTGTGAGCTGTTTATACGAGGTTTATGAAGTCGTCATTTTTTGCCTCATCTATTAGCAGCTATTATAGGCAATACATATCACGGCATCTGTTTTTGGGCATTGTAAAAAGAACATATGATAACGATAAAAACCTTCAAAAGTTGTATGCCTTACACCGTGGGCGTTAGAATTAAAAACATTTCAATTCTTCTACAACCCTTTCATGTCAATATTTTGCAATGGTAAATGGAGTGCGTATTAGTGTACAAAATGGCCTCACTTTTAACGTGACCTGACTACCATGTGGAGTGATGATGAAGAAAATGAGGAAAATCAATACGAGTGATGATGAAGACTTGAATGATGATGAAGAGAACTAGAAAAATGTTCCTACATTAACTGTTTCAGCTATACAGTTCGTTCCCGACGATCAAATACAGGTAATACAGCAACTATAGTGGGGGGGGGGGGGGGGCACACTATAGGGTCGGGTTGGGCTTAATGGACTGAAACTGTAGTTTTCTATCAGCTCTCGTTCCCTTGCCACGATAGATCGGATAGATAACAAGAGATGTTTTGCATACAACCGAGCCACATAACAAATCTAACTGAGCAGTCATGCATACAATTGCATGATCATATGGCAAGGATAATGGCATCATGCTCCTTGCTATGTTTTTTTCTCGCAATTTATCTATAAAATTAGTTCAGTAAGACTTCTACATATTTATCACTGCTTTCGGAGTTCTTTTCGGCTCTTCTTTGTACGAATAAATGTTGTTTTTTTGTTTAACAATTGAAATTGATATCAGAAGACGTCTTACATTCAGTCAAATTAGTTAACGGCTGATAACATGATTATCTTTCCTTTTCTTTTCTTCCTTTGCTCTTTTCCTTTTCGATTGAAGTTGGAAAGGCAAAGTCCACAAGAAACAACAAAGCAGCTTTTGATAAGAAAAAGAAGTCAAGAACATAGAAATGATATTACTTTGTTTTTGTAATATAACTCTCGATCCTAGCCAATGGCGTCTGTGTCTATAGCTAGCAATACTTAGAAATGGCAATAAGTTGAAGGTTGATAAATGTTGTGATAATTTACATGAATGATGTCAATATTAGCGGTTCCTCTTGTTATGTGACCGAACAATGTGTCAATTATTGGGATTTTAAAAGGTTTGGTGAATGTAATCTATGTTAGATCGTATGTACAAGCAAGCGACGAACACGAATAAAACTTATTACAAAATTCTATGACGCGGATGTTCAGCAAATGAAAAAAAAAATATGAAAAACACAAGGAAAAAGCCAAACAGAAGTGACATTTATGGGCCTCTCGTAGTCAAAGATCGGTCAAGGCGAGGTCATGTCATGATGGTGAGCGAAGTTTTACGCACAAAGCGGGTAAGTTTATGCTAAGCACATTCATCGCCTGCACGTTATTTGTTCAATTACGTTGGAATTTGCATGTGTATTAAGTCGACGAACTACGTAGTAGATAAAGGCGTAACCGAGGTGCAGATTGGAGTTGAGGAACAATGTTCAAGTTGAAGGCTTTTTTGTAATGCAGTTTAAGATAATTAAGAAACACGAGAGAAAATTAAAGGCGTGCAATTTTTAACCTACCATGTTCATCCCTACTTGACCTTACCTACTTTTTATGCTCAAACTACGAGACAACGAAAAGTAACCCTGAATTCTGTTAAAAACGCAAATAGTACAATGAACCTTGTTTTCTCCTCTGTTGGCTTTATATCAGATAAAGTTTCGTGGCATATTTTAATTAAGTTAACGCGGCTTTAACAATACTTGGGAATCGGTGAATCGTTCGATCTCAAATACTGCCCAGTAACAGTAATTCGTGAATTCGTATATGCTATACCGTTCTTTATTTCACAAAAAAAAAAGATCGACAAGTCCAAAAACACGGCATATTAGCTGCGTGCGTCGTGTAGACAGAAGATATGGAAATTGCCGCGGATAAGCGCGCCTGTACATGACCTTCATTTGCAGATCAAACATGAAACTTAACCTGCAATTGCCAATACCTTTTGCGGTGAGAGCAGTCAGAACCTTAGTTAATAAAACAAAGCTGTGCCATGTAGTAAGCGGCTACAATTATTTACAAAATTCAGGGGGATCTAAAGCTCAATAGAGCTTGGTGGATCTCCTGTCACGCAGTTAAGAAATAACAGAATTGTACACCGGCGAATGTTCAAAGTCGAATAAATAAACAACAAGCAACTAGTTTATCATGCAGTGAAGAGAAAACAACGAGCGCATATAATTTTTCTTTCTTTGCTTTATTAATTAATTACCATCGATATTCTTGTTTGTTTTGGCAAGATATAACAACAACGACAACAACAACAACAAAATGCGCGCAGTCTCGCTTACTGAGAAGTATCTGACAGTGAATATGGCAAGGGCGATAATGTTAAATGCCTCCACGTTGCGTTAGTTCAGTAGAATAAGTGAGCTTGTTGGGGAGAAAAGAATCTCACCGTGTTATTGCACTTACAGTTTGATCGCCAAATCTTAAAGCGCGTATGATCTTCCCTTAAATTTATCAGTGAAAGGACTAATAAACGTGAGATGAATATACAACGACTAGTTATTTCTTGCATGCCGAGACAGCAGTGACCAATGTAATTTATAATACCTTTATTTGGCTTTAACACACAGAGAGAAACAGCCAGCCAGAAAGTCTCTTTTGATTGCTCTATCGTTGATTGTTATCACAAATGCTTTTACTCGTTTTAGCAAAAGAAAAAAAATTGTCACTGGTTCACAGTAATTCTATTGTCAATAACATAAACTCAAAGCGAGGTCACGCTTACTCTACATGTCTGATTCAGGTTTTCTGGAAAAGCGAAATTATACCGATGTTGTGCTCGTTCGGACAGATCATGGCCAAGTCCTGCCCTCAATTCTGAGATGCGTTGGTCGTCAGTCACAACCCTTGTAAAGAGAAGCTAGTGGGTCGATTGAGAGGCTCAACAGATCAGGTAATCTTTACCCTAATTTTTCTACCGATAAGTGCAGAGTCTTGCTAAAATACACCTTAGCTCAGATCTCGTTGTCGTTTAATTGTATCCGTGCTTGTCATTTGGCAAGATCTAAGAAAAACTTGGCGCGCAGTTTTGCGTTGCCCTTCGTGATTGGTTGCTTGAGAGTAATGTTACCGTGGCTAGCAGTAACATTACTATGTTGTTAAGAGGGCGGCGATAGACGTTAGCAGTTAACGTATACAAAGCCCGTTGTCAGCCCAAATAGAAGTCACCATATAATATTTAAGTGTATTTTTTCTCTTCTGCCAAGTAAAGAGACTATAATATTCATTGACTCAGTCATTGTTGATTTCAGTGATTTCAGTATTCATTGACTCAGTCATTGTTGATTTCAGTGATCACCGATGCTCTTTGTCGTTTTGGCAAGGTCTAAAAAACAAAACCTAGGCGGCATCCAGTCACTTTATTTTAGTTTTCTTTTAAGCTTCAGCGAACTGAAACTCGGGATAGCAATAAATATTCCAGCAGTCGATTCAGACGGCGGTGCATGAGAAACATCACACATAATGGCTAAGGAAACATATAAGTGTGCTAGTAATAAGCTAGTTGTCATCGTGAGCCGATACAGACATATGCCTGCGCTCCTGGGATTGGTTAGCACTCAGTAATGTTACGTGAGTGATAGTTAGCTGATACGAATACTGTCGGAAAAAATAAGCAATTGATCTCAAGTGGTGACCTCGAGACTAATTTAGGATCAGACATAAACAACTCTCGTGAGCCGAGACAAACCTCACTAGAGTTAAATATTTATTTCCCATGTTTTGTCAAGAAAAGAATCTCTAATGCTAGCTGTACCTTTCTTGAGTCCTCTTGATGATTACCACTAACTTTCTTGCTTGTTTTGACGAGATATGAAAAACATCTGTTTCGCTCCATTAGTAACATTACTATTTTCCCTCCTCTGATTGGTTTGTTGACGGTAATGTTACTGTGCATGAGGAGCTTAAGCCACAGAAAAAAAGTATGCAAATGAGGTTACCGGGAGATTGAATCTCCCGGTAGCCTAATTTGCATACAATAAAAGCGGTAACATCAGACACTGCGGTTGACACCTAAGGCGTTAACCGTGTCCGGTGGAATTCGTTTAAATTGACATTTTTGACGACCGATAAGAAGGCAAACCACATGAACAGACGAAGAAAAATTAATTTCAGCGGAACATGACAGGGTCCTGCTAAAAAAGGCGGTTAGGATTCGCGCGAGTTGGCCGGGCTCAACCGACAATTGGCTTCGCGCGCGCGGACAATACCACCAAAAATAACGGCGCGGTAAGAATTATTTCGGTTTGAAAACGATCAATACACCTTTAATTCTCAGCTACGTTATGTCTTACTTCCTTTAAAACAGCGAGAATGTCTTTATATCAAAAAAGAGATATCTAAATGGAAAAAGTGAAAGTCCTTTCGTAAGAATGACCTAAATTATTTCCATGAATTTTTCCTTCTGTAGTGAATTAAAAGAATAAAACTTGAACTATTGTAGCGCATACAATAACTGAAGGGAAATTTACATAAATATACCAAAAGCCGATAGTGTTAGCTAAAAAGCGATGTTAGACATTCCGCTTCCAGGTATCTGCTACTCAGGGAAGGCAGAATAAGCTAAAAAGCGATGTAAGACATTCTGCTTCCAGGTATCTGCTACCCAAGGAAGACAGAATAAGCTAAAAAGCAATGTTAGTCATTCCGCTTCCAGGTATCTGCTACCCAAGGAAGACAAAATAAGCTAAAGCGCGATGTTAGGCATTCCGCTTCCAGGTATCTGCTACCCAAGGAAGACAGAATAAGCTAAAGCGCGTTGTTAGACATTCCGCTTCCAGGTATCTGCTACCCAAAGAAGACAGAAAAAGCTAAAGCGCGTTGTTAGACATTCCGCTTCCAGGTATCTGCTACCCAGGGAAGACAGAATAAGCTAAAGCGCGATGTTAGACATTCCGCCTCCAGGTATTTGCTACCCAAGGAAGACAGAATAAGCTAAAGCGCGACGTTAGACATTCCGCTTCCAGGTATCTGCTACCCAGGGAAGACAGAATAAGCTAAAAAGCGATGTAAGACATTCTGCTTCCAGGTATCTGCTACCCAAGGAAGACAGAATAAGCTAAAAAGCGATGTTAGACATTCCGCTTCCAGGTATCTGCTACCCAAGGAAGACAGAATATTAGCTAAAGTGCGATGTTAGGCATTTCGCTTCCATGTATATTCAAAACAGGATAAGCTACAGCGCTATGATAGCGATCAAGTTTCCAGGTACAGCATATTATCTAAAGGAAATCAGAATAAAGCTAGAACGCGATGCTAATATTTCGCCTCAAGGTGTGTACAAAATCGTTCATTTTCTCTTGTTGCTACTTACCAAAGGTCTCTTGTCTCTTTTTGTCTCGATTCCAAAGTTTCGTGGATCGGTCGTCGTTATTGAAGACGCGTGCGATTTTCAAAACCTCATATTTCCGGCCAGCATTGAGTTACAAGCAAAACACAAATGCAATATATGTTTTGAAGAAAAACTGGCATTACCCAAGATGTTGCTACAGCATTTAGGTTGGAAACCTTCTATACTTGAAATACAGTAAATGAAATATCAAAAGGAAAACGCAATGAAGCTGGGTAATGTTAATACATGATACCAGTGTAGCTCGAATAAATTATAATCGGAGTCGTGAAAGCTCCACATCCCATGCGTCCTCTAACATACATTTCTTCACATAAAAATCTATAGCCTTAGTCTAAAAATTGATGGATGTCGGGTTCTTGCTCGACCTACATACAAATCAATACAACTTAGTAAAGATAATTATGGGCAGTTCTAAGCGGCATCGAGGAGAATTTCAGGTTTGCGTAATGTTGAAATAAATTCCCGCCAGATAATTCTCACACAAAATTATGATTCTGTTTTGACAGCCTGCCCAGGAGAATCTACTGAAATCGCAATTGCATGCATCAACCGGTTTTGATTGTCATAAAGGACTATGGTGGCGGTCTAGCAAAGAAAATATATCATAAAACTGAAACGACCAGCATCATTACAAACGGCGTGACAAGACCGAATAATTCTCTGGTCCTGTTTTAGGTTTCGTTTCCTGGCGTATGGTGACAAAACGTGCGACTAACATTGCTAACATTCGACAGAGCCAAAAGGAGGTTACCCGAAAATCAGACATACCTGCCTTAAAATTCCCGGACTTTCGCTGACTACGCTCGTTCTTTCCTGTAATAATTTTTGCTTCACGACGTGATCGCTTTTCTTATAATCGTAATGTATGTCATGCTGTTTTCAAAATAACTGCAAGGACACATACCGACCGTACGTGTTGACATAATTCTCTTCATTGCTGACAGAAATGATTGGCGTAAAATAACACTTGTAATGAGTACATGCTGCGATTTTTTTTCATGGCCTAAGTTCCTCATGAAACCGCCTCTCAAAATAAACTGATTTGATTGGCTAAAACTGGTAACTCTTAGAGTAACATGGTAAGAGTTTTTATCTCCATATTGTTTTTGTCCTCTCCATATTGTTTTTAGCCTGTGTTAAATATAACCGAGTGAGACATTTTCCTGGAATTCTTTCAGGGACCTCTTGATCTTCTTTCTATTTTCACTCTCTAACAACGAGGCATTTACAGACTCCTCACAGGAAGAGTCAAACAAAATCCTGAACTCTTGTCTTGCTAAAAAGGTGATTTGTTTAGGTTAAAATCCTTCATCCAGTGCAGTCAGGTTAAGACAGTGTATGCACAGTCCAGTGTAAAAATGTTATGAGTAGGCGATCGTCGTTGAAATTATATTGATATCATAATGTCTTTCTAAAGTCCAGAGAAGAATAAAAACAAATTTCATTTAAAACCGTACTGGTAGCTCTGTTCGCCTGTACAATCGAAAGTCAGATCACGCTATCGTACCTGTCCTGCTTTGCGAATGAAAAGCATCCCTGGGCTTTGCGGTAAAACTTCGTTGGTCATCGAGACAGATCCTTATAAAACAATGCTCGTTCGTAACCATATCTTCAAGTTAAAAACATAGCAAACATCAAAATCTTGAGTAGCCTGAGTGCTTCCATCTTGCATCTCCTTTAACACAATTATTTCGATTCCTTTGTCCCAAAATGCTGGATCCGAGGAATACTGAGTACTTTCCCTCCATATCGTCAAAAGGAATACGCAAACCACTGCATATTAGGCGCTTCAACTGAAACCTTTCCCAACTCTGCCAAGTTCCTTCCACTTTGACGCCATGTTGGTTTTGTTATCAAGTCGATGACGTCACATTAGCTAATCACGTGATATTTTGGCCGCGCGAGACGGCGACACTTTTGAAGTCAAATTTGCGCTATTTTCACCGCGAAAAAAGTACGTTTGAAAAGTTTGATGCCGGTTTAAAGCTTAGAATCGTTTTTTATACACATAAAACAATCAAAAACCGAAGAAAAAATTTTCGTGTCATATACACTTTAAATAGTAATTAATACAACACAGAAACAAGGTTTACCATTTATTATTGTGAATTATTTCGCATTTATGGCAATTAAAGCGTATTTGCTGCATTTTTCATACAAACTCTTATATTTTGTCGAGGTCATAATATATGGAAAATAGAACAGGTTAATATATGCGCTCCTGTCATAGTGAGCTTGGGCTACCTGTGCTGTTACAAAGCACCTGTCAGATGTATGCTTTCAGATTCAGTTAATGACAGTCATGTACAATGAAATAATGAAGCTGTCTTAGCACGAGCAACACCATTAACTTACTTCTCTTTCCTTAATTTAATCCTCCAAGCCAGAACTTCATCTGCAAAGTCATATTTTCTGTTGCTGTTCCATATGGTCACAAACTACAGAAATGAAAACCAAGGATCAGCTTAGAATATGATATCCACAACTGAAACCCTCGCACAGTAAACCAGTAATGGCGCCGAAATTACACACTAACAGATTTTTAAAGGCTGTGCATATGAACCAAAGTATCGTGCATATGCATTCTGTTTGAATAAACAACAAGCAAATTTACTCTAGTTTCTGAAAGTAATTTTTTTGAAAACCAAAAAATTATTACAAACCTGAAATTTGCAAGAAATCAAAGACCATTTCACTCGGAATGCATCCAAAATGAAACCGTTGACTTCACTTTCGGCAGATTTTTCTCAGCGTTAGAATGACACCCGCCATCTTTCCTTTGTTTCTTGTGTTCCTCTAAAAGTTTGTTCCTCTGATCTTCCTTTCAAAACAACGCTAGGTCTCATGGGATAGATAAAAGGGACCAAAATAATAGGCGCGCAAAAGCCATATGAATTCTGATTTTCCTCTGAAGGCCCAAGACGCCATTATTGGTGACGTCATCATATATCCAGAAATGGGTATGTCCCCGACTGCTTACTTTAATTGTCGAGCTTTCCTCGCGTAAAATGACCAACACACGTGCCCTCGTCTGTAGCGACGGCGAAGTTGTTTAAGTTAGTAGGTACCTCGAGCGAAAAAAACTTGCGTGTGCAAGGTTGCGTGACACGTTGCATCAGAAGTTACGCACCATGTTGCTCGGTGTGGCTATCCCGGTCCCAAAGTTGCGCGCAATGATGCATCGTGTGTCCGCGCCTCAGTTCAGCGAGACGGGCGGTGTCAGCTAATTTGAAAGCGCCCGCGGTTGGAACTTGAGAAACAATACTGGCGGGAATAAAATTTCAGAATGCTGAAACGTTCAATATACTGAATGGCTTGCCTCGAGGTTTTTGGCCTGCCTCGAGGTTTGGCCTGCCTCGAGGTTTTTGGCACGAGAGCGGAGGCATACGGGAACGCTTCACAGAGATCGGAGGCCACCAAAGGCAAGTGGCGTATTTCAACACTGCATGATACTCGGTTCAACTGCAACATTTGCTCTCTTATAATCATTATACCGTGCCGGTCACTGATCTCATCTAACCAAACAAAACAAAATCAAAACTTAAAAAAAAACCAAATTGAACTTTTTATGACACATTATCTCACTGTTTTCCAGGTTCGCTGTACCGTTGCACGGACAATAAGTAATGAGTGACTTTGCAGAATGGCGACCGGAGGGAATCTTTACAGCGTAGACTGTTAGAGGACACGACAACGTAAAAATACCTTTCTGAAGGCATGGTATTGCTGTTTACATGGAGCAGACACTATTGCAAGGAATAGACTGCTCCCGAGGCCAAACAAGGCGTTACTGTGGTTCCGGTTACACTGGAAAAACTGTAGGGTCGCCGCTGGTTGCTTGGTCCTTTGGAAAACAAATTCTTGGTCTTTTCTCGATACTTTTGTAGAAAAGGCTTTCTCTTAAAATCTCTCCTCGAAAAAGATCACGAAATTAGTTTATTAGAAAGATGACTATATTGTTGGAAACAAATTTCTTTAAATATTTAATGTGGATATTAAAGTAAAGCTTACACTCATGCAAGAGTTAGCTTAGCGAGAAAAAAAGACTTCCGTGACTAGAATGTAGAAGGACACCAAAGCAGTAGAACCGATGTATGATTTATTTCAAGCAAATATAAGTGAAAATCTTTTGAACCATATATTTTGTTCGTGATATCTTAAGTAACCCTTAGCCAAGCAGGGGTTAAATACGAGTGGAATGAACGTTATCGTATAACTGTACAGTGTATGACAATGTTGAAATTTCAAATTGGTGGGCAACATAAAATTGGTGTGATTAGAAAATACATTGTACATAAAACTCATAAGGTTTTAAGGTCAGTATACTTGCTGGTTTGTTCAGTAGCACGGCGTTTCAATATTCTTCTGGAACCAACAGGAGCACCGGTTCTGGCCACTCACTCTTTTTAATTGCCCTTCGATCGTTCCCTTTTCAATCAGCGCTTAGCGCAGGGTTAGAGAGCTTGCTAAAAAGTTTGTAACAACCTCGACATCAAACTAGCTTTCAGCAGGCATGAAATAACTTTTTTCTTTTCTGCCAAAGACCTCGTCCCTTATGGTTGATTTCCACTGTTGCGTAAATTTTACGTGCGTGCAGGCGTGAAATTAACTGGCCTTACGTGCGTAAATAAAATTAGAGACAATGTATGAACGGCTTACGTAAACGAGTTTTCAACTTTTTCCGTTTACGTAAGCCGTTCATACATCGTCTCTAATTTTATTTACGCACGTAAAGCCAGTTAAATTTACGCCCGTACGCACGTAAAACTTACGCAATAGTGGAAATCAACCTTTAGGCACTACGTTCTCGTTTATGTAGTCTATAATTTTTTTTCATAAATTTACATGTGCAGCGATGTAATGGTTGTTACAGTGGAGAAACCAATAGGCATAATTCTCAACAACGTGTGCATGAGCACTTGCCAGAAATGAACTCGACCCTCATTCCCTAGTTGACCCTAGAATAACGTTAATAACCTGAGAATAACGTGACGCCGTTGGACAACACTGATTTCCGATGCGCGCACTGGGTTATAGAAGTTGAAGAGGATGGATTATAATGGCCAGTTATCAGTCTATTCAGTTGTAAGTATCGATTACTGATAATATTAATCAACTCTTTATATCGACTATCATAGATTGCTTCAATTTGTTTCCGTCGATCTATTTTACCTCCTCGATTGGTAACGTTGGTACAATCGCAAAAGCATTGCGTGAACGGTAAGACAGTCCCTTCATTTTTTTCCGTCACGCAAAACGAGCGCATGGCATCTGACGTGTATTCCAAGCTATTTGATATGCATACTGGTTTTTACAATCGGCCGCTGCGTTATTGCTGTTAGGACAGGAAATATTTCGCCTATTTCATAGGTCCGAGTAAGCAAACATGTCTGTCGAGGTTAACTGGCAAACAACAAGACCCACCATCCGAGAAAGAACCAAGTTTATGCTGAACAACGATCTTTTCAGCGATGTCAAGTTTGTGGTTCGTAAGAGCGATGCGGAAAGTGAAAGTAAGGAAGTGATTCCAGCTCACAAGTTTGTGCTGTCGATTGGCAGTCCTGTGTTTGAAGCCATGTTTTACGGTGAGCTGGCAGAGACTAGAGACTCTATTGAACTTCCTGACTGTGAGTACGAGAGTCTGTTGGAGTTGTTTCGTTACATGTACAGCGATGAAGTGAACTTGAGCGGAAGTAATGTGATGGAAGTTTTATACTTGGCTAAGAAGTACATGGTGCCTTCACTCGTTGAAAAATGCACGGAATATTTGGAAGATCATTTAGATCCATCAAATGTTTTCAGCATTCTGCCAACAGCCGAGAAATATGAAGAGAAAAACCTGGTGAATCGATGCTGGAAAGTGATCGACAAACAGACAGAAGCCGCCTTAAAGTCGGATGTATTTACGACAATTGCGAGGTCCTTACTTGAAGCAGTAGTTGTGAGAGACAGTTTGTGTATTAAAGAGATCGACTTGTTCCAAGCTGTTGATCTGTGGGCAACAAAGCAATGCGAAAAGCAAGGCGTTGCAGTAAATGGTGAACTGAAGCGAAGGATTCTCGGCGAAAAAAATATTAAAGCAATACGATTTCCACTGATGAAACAGGAGGAGTTTGCAACTGTCGTCCTTGATGCGAGAATTCTTACTCCAGATGAAGTAATGACCTTTTTCAAGTTTTTCAGTTCAACTCTGACTTCTCCAGTGGGATTTCCAGCGACCAAACGGTCTGGCTCCATTCAGCGATGTGGTAGATTTAAGTCGGTGGCATTGGAAAGCTGGAATTATAATGGGCGTAAGGACCTTCTTAATTTTGTTGTAGACAAAGACATCGCATTCCATGGGCTGTATTTGTGCGGCAGTGAGAACAACAACTACAATGTTGCTTTGGAGATAAAGGATGCAAATAGCAATTCTTGTGTTGTTTCAAAGGCAGGATCATTTTCTTCCGAGCGGCTGCAATATAAAGATGGTAGCTATTATGGTTTTGAGGTTCTGTTTGACTCTGAAGTTCACTTAAAAAGGAACACCGTGTACCGCATAGAGGCACTGATATCTGGTCCTCGATCTGGGAAGGGAGATGGCGGCCTCAGTACAGTAATTTGGTCTGGGGTGACATTTACATTTTCAAGTCAGAATGATTTTCTTGGTGGTAACGGAACGAGTCAGACAGGAGGGCAATTTCCTGAGTTTCTGTTTTCTATTCGATAGGTCTTCAAATTAGATTTTTGGTTAAATCTACGGATGATAAGGCCGTTATTTCAGCACCTTCTTTTTCATATTGCTGGAGAAGATTTACAGAATTTTACAAACCGTAGCAGGTTTGTGCTGTATATACAATTTGCCCTTTCGTTATGGTTAATGTTATCAGTAGCCAGTCTATTGTTAAATTCGCCATCTCATCAAATACGATGTGTAAGAAAAACAAAGGAAGTAATCTAAGTATTTGCTAGGAAATTCCCTGTTGTGAAAAATAAGCATTAAATGGATAATTATAAATAAGAAATGCAGAAATTGCTGAAGTGAGTCGACTTAATCATTCATTCATTAAGACTAAAGTGGTGAAGCCTCACGTTCGATGGCAAACGGCAAACGGCCGGAAGGGGGAGGGAAAAAAAAACCAGAAAAAGCACTGACCGATATCTTTGACGACTTTTAATGTTAATAGTGACAAGACCGTTCTTACATTGCAGTTAATGTTTTATAGCATGCTCTTGCATTGAAGAGTTTTGGTGGCGACGAGGCCGGTTGCATTGATCACGCTGCAAAGATTTTGTGAATGCACTGATAGTAAGACTCTTCGTTGTTTATACCTTTTAAGACATAGTGATTTCTACCGACAGTGGACGTTGAAATTTAAACACCCTGCATGGTGGCTGGCCTCATACGTGGGATTTCAGAGAAAAAACTGGAGAAAAGTGCTCAGATCAGAAGCACAAGGCATAACCTCGAGGCTATCTTAAATTCTCTTTAGTAGTTATAAAACTGAATTGTGGGTGAAGAGCAAATTTACCATTATATAGTCTCTCAACAGGCTTCATAGTAAAGGATACGTTACCCCCTATTAAGGCTTCTATTAAGTAACTATTAAATTTAATATTAATCCTTTATAAGGATTCACGGCGTGGTCAAATTCCTGACTTAGGCTGGGTGCGTAGCTAACGTTTGACACACACGAAGGGGCTAGTCCCGGACAGACTTGTTCTAGGGAAAAGTCCCCTTTACTCTGTATTTTTAATTTGACCGTACTGAGAGAAATCAATTTTGCTTACGTTTTAGACTCAGGCCTTTCGGGTTACATTGCATTGTCTAAAGAACGAAAAGTCGCTATGCACGTAACACCGAAAATGGCTGTAAAATTTCTAGTGCTTATATGGCTCAACTATTCACGAGTATAGCAATAGTCTGGGTACGCGTTAGGGTCCGACGGATTATGCTCATAAAATCGAGTATTATCGTTTGCTTTCGGGCTTGCTCAAACAAGCAAGGGGGTTAGTTTCTAAAGAGACTCTGGTGGTGCTGCGTCGGTGGGGATGTGAAACACAAAATTTTGGATTTATCAACTGAGTTGATAACAGTAAAATTATGGCTTTTCAGAACTGCAAAATAACAGAATTGTGCTGCAAAATATGGATGTTATGCAGGTAATATTCCTGATACTCCGCTCGAACTTATGTTGGCATAATCCGTCTGACCCTAGAAACTACGTGCGTTCAGTTCTGTCGGAAGAGGTTAGTCCCAGAGGCTCGCTCCAGGGTAACCTGCGATCAGGCCGAATTTTAACATCGCTCTCATATTCTTGAAAATAGAATGATGTGTGGAGAGGGGAAACTCAGAAAAAAATTCTGAGTTCCAGATGGGATTTGAACCCACCACCTTCCGTACACTAGTCGGAGGCTCTAACCACTGAGCTACAAGAACTCTAGTGATGAGCGATGGTCAATTGTGGGCTGACACAACGACTGCATCGCGCAGTCACGTTGTGCCAATGAACACCCACATTTAACTGCATCACGCAGTCACGTTAGTCGCTCGCTAAAATTGGGCCTGATACAATACTCGTTTGTTTGAAAACGGTCTTATTTATACCTTTATTCTAAAGAATAAAACTGATATTTCTCTTAATTTTCCAAGGTTTTCTACGCAGAGACTCAGTGACAAATGCGTAGAGAATATTTCCTGACACCACCTGAAATAAGAAATGATTCAGGCATGCAGAATATTTTTGGTACATGACCACCTCGTCTGTTCTGAATTTTCATTTTCGGCTCAGACAGAGCAACCATGTACAATACCGGAACGAGTACCTTCAAGTTAGCAATCTTTTAAAATTCAGCGCTAGTGCCTAGAAAATGGATCGTAGCCTGTGATTTTCTTATTTTTGCCGACATTTGCGGGACTTTCTACGAATTGCCGTTATGGAAAATTTGCATACCGAGGATCGTGCAGCACAAGAAATTTTGATTGGCTGTATTTTTGAACGTCAATCAATCAAAAAAGTGGACGGTAGACGTTCCGAAGATTTGTATCAGGATCTATTTTTTTGTTTGCCTCTTCCCGCCTGAATGCCGTCACCGAGCGAAACGAAAATAGAGCCTGATCGCCAGTTAGCTCCAGGAACAAGTCCTTGTTTTGTCCCTGTAGTCTTCATACGATGGGATTGTTTGCGGATGGAACTTGTAGTAAAACTGTGTCCTGGCATGGGGAGAAGTCCCTTGAGTGCACACTTGACGGGTAATGTTCTACAGATAGTCGTAGACCACGAGCAGTCATTATTTTTCTTCAAGGATAGTGCAGCCCGCGTAGAGCCAAGAGTAGTGAGCGCAAAGCCGCGAGCAGAGAAGAGCGAGGGCCTCATTCCGAGAAAGGAACTTTACTCCCTCAGGATTGCACCCTCGCATTGCTTCATTTCCAAAACTTCACGCACCCTCTACTATGCTCGAAGAAAAATATAACGCGGACTTTTTGTGGTCTATGAGTTCCATTCAGGGCCCAGTTTCACAAAACACGGCAGAAGCTAAGTTTTACGGAGAAAAAATATGAAAGGAGAAGTCTGTCAGATAGTGACAAAGACTGAGTGAGTGACAAACGTTTATCATCTTCCGGTCGCGTTCCACGCTTGCCTTTAGATTACGGTTAAAACTTTGGCATGGAATCTTAAGAATATGACAATCGCGAAGTCTGCTGTTGGTGTTTGTCAGAAACTAGTCTCTTGCGGACTGAGCAATTGCCGCGATCAGGTAATGCAGGGTTCAATTCTACCTGTTACCATCCCCCCCGGGCACACCCCCGGGGATTTGCACTTTTTTTCTCACTTGGCGGTCTATTCCCCACCCCCGGGCACGCAGAAAGAGACAATTCCCGACCCCCGGGACTCTTCCTCGACCACAAATACGTTGTTTTGAGTTCAAAATTGATTTCCGTACAATAGCACAACCAGACGTTTTGACAAGAACTTAAACGCTTTTCTAGAGTTCACTGAACGAAGGATATTACATAGTATTAAAAAACATGGACACTACATTGAAAAAGAAAACTGAAGAAAAAGTCTAACCCGCTCTGGCATTCGGCCGGCGAGTAAAGAAATGTTCTTCACCGCGTGTTTTATTCTAAATATAGCACATGCGCAAAAGAGGTCCGGTGAGCAAATTGATGACAGCATTTTAAAGGAGTTTTTCTTAGCTTGTTTCACAAGAACACTGGACTGAGATCTCTGTTTAATATGAAGCCGTGCATTTGTTTCATACAAATACGCTGAAGAAATATTTCTATGTTTGTGATGAACGCCATCCATTCGAGTACGCAACAAACGCACCTTCGAATATAGATTATAATTTCGAGAGATTATTCTTCTCCAACCAGTCTGCTACAAATTCTAGAGATTTTCCCTGGAAATAGGCAGTCTTCTCTACGCGGTCCGGCGCCATTGTGTCAACTGAGAAGTGATAAGCTAATGACGTGCTTCACAAGAAAAGCGAGAAGTTATTTTCGATTTGCCCCGCCCCTCTACCACCGGGACAAAACCGTTTCAGACAATTCCCCACCCCCGGGCCCGAAGGGCTGGACTTGTCCCGGGGGTTGCCCGGGGGGGGGATGGTAACAGGTAAAATTGAACCATGCATAAGTAGAGAATACTGCAATAAAAAGACATCCGAGCGATCCCATTTCGGTGATAACGGCTTCCTTCAACGCCTCGGGTATCAGCAGTGGGCTTCAACGCTGCCCCTCTTTGTTTTTTACCTTTTACCTTTACCCTACATTCCGTGATTTTTCCACACAGAGCACGGTTCAAGCTCCATAAAATCACTCTGTATCTCGGAGCCAAGGAAAACGTGACTGTGAAACGATAGTTTGTCCGCGAAACTCTTTTCCATTCTACTACTTGACTTCGGGGCTCCTGCCGTTTCATTGGCTGCGGTTTCACGATGTGAGGAGGCATGAGATATCTACCAAAGTTTATGCACGCTACAAAATTTCAGACTTGGTTTTTGCACGAGTTTGCCAACTATAAATGAATTACAGTTGATCCACGTCACGCGTGAATTCAAAACAACGTGACGAGTCACGTTCTCCATATTTGGGCATTCGCCTTGTGTTTCTTGAGATTCAGAGAGGGATTTCGAAAATCGAAAGGAGATTTCGAATCCGTCACAGGTTTTTCGAAATGTTCAGACCTGGTTATGTTAATGCCTTAGGTCGGAAGAACAGGCCATGTAGGCCTCTCCACAAGGAAACAAGAAGACGAATAATTGATCGTTATTTGACTGGAGAGGGACCGAAAGCGATCTCCACAGCAGCTCCTGCAACTCCTGGCGCGGTTTATTGTATCATTCGACATCATGAAACGTTCAGTACATGTGAGGCGTTCAGTCAAGGGGGACGAAGTTATCCTTGTGAACTTTCAGACGACGTTGCATGTAGAATCTATTGAATTGCTCAAACTAGCGAAACCTAGGATATATGGATGACAAAATTGTTGAGCAGTAGGTTTTTAATATGCAATAGACGAAGCACAGGTCACCAAAGCGTAATATGAGAGTTTGTATGGAGCTGAAATTCGATTGAAAAAAAATAATCGGCAGTTTTCCGTGGAAAATACCTAAAAATCAAAATAGAGTTTGAAAAACCTTACCTGTTGTGTGTTTGCTGTCTCTAGATCTTTACCGCTTTTCCAAACTGCTGGAGGCCGTTTGGGGCGATGTTCTGTTTAACGGTCGAAGCGACGTCTTGTCACGTACTGGCTTTACTTTGACATGATGTCGCGTCGACTGTTAAACAGAAAATCGCCCCAAACGGCCTCCAGAAGCTCGGAAAAGTGGCAAAGACACAGCAAACACACAACAGGTAATGGCCTTCAAACTCTATTTCTCTTTTTAGGTATTTTGCACGGAAAACTGACCATTTACATTTTGGATCGAATTTCACATCCATACAAACAACTCACATTACGCTTTGGTTAACTGTGGACGAAGCGTCGGCTTTGCCTTTAATCAACCTCGCAACTAGGAAAAACTGTCATCAGTAATTGCTTGACACGGCAGATGTATCTTGGTTTTCGTCCACTTCCTTCGGAGCTACCGTTCTTACACAAGCGTTCAGCTCCAAGGTTTGATCTCGTTCGGTTGAAACAGGAATAACGCGTCAGCAAAATAATTGACATAATTTCACCTCCTTCTAGTCGTCTAAAACGTTTTTGAACCACTGACGAGAAGCGAACCCAGAAAATAACGCGGTCTCTCGATAAAACAAAGATTTGTTCCGTCACAACCCCTTGCTTCTACAAAGATAGAAGCCATTTTCGGGAATTTCAATGGGATCTTCAATATTTCCCTTGTGATCTCCGTTACGTCACTGAAAGTAGCTTGTTTATTTGAAGACTCGGATAACGTGTTGAGGTTTCCGTTCACGCGTGACGTGGATCAACTGTAATAGGGTATGAAAATTCGGGGAAAATGCTCACACACTATCACACTGTTCAGTTATTTTGCCAACGCGCTTGGATTTGATACCCTATTAATTCGATTAAATGACGCACAGTTTTTTTCGCGGTTGTTTACGATTTTCTTTTGTGGGATACAACCAACCTTCAATCCATATTTTTTTCCAAAATCTACAGTTATTTCTACAATTATATGATATATAGTTTTCCTTTAAAATGGCGCGCGTACGAATTTTTTCCCGGAGAACACCCGCGAAGGTCCGGAGTAACCTTAAGGATGAGCGCAGTTGGGGACGCATGCGTCATGACGGTTAGCCTGCGGGCAGGCTCACTTAGGGGCCGTTCACATGATACCGGAATGACTTTCATTCCAGAACAAGTTCATTCCATCCCCATATATTTCTATGTATCTGTTTACATGATACAGAGACGAAATTTCGTCCCCACACAAGTCATTCCGGAGTGAGTTCATTCCGGTTTTCAATCCGAATGAAATTCTCGCTCTGGTGTGACATTTCATTCTGGTATCATGTAAACTGAAAACGAACTCCGTTCCGTGATGAAAACGCAAACCGCGTAGTCTGAGGCGAGTGGCGCATGCGTATCGTTTTCAAGATGGTGGATAAAGCGGTCGTTTTCAAGATGGCTGAGTCGGTCGATTTTGTCATGTGAATGCAGTACGAACTTCATTCTGGAACGAAACTCATTCTGGTGTCATGTGAACAGCCCCTTAGTGTGTTACTCGCGCGCGTATCTTCCATTCCTCTCTCTGGCTCGCTTCGCTCGCCGACTTCCGTCGCCAAGATACTCGCGCGAATAACACACTAAGTGAGCCTGCTCGCAGGCTTCAGGGCGGTAAGTGTCCACCCCTCGATTACTTTCGAGGTATATTCAAGCACTGCGGTATTAAGGCGTTTCGTCTTTTTGCTAAAATCACTTGGATTTCGTCTGTTTCCAACTCTCGGCAGCGAACGAGGACTTCTTCTTTCTCTTCAGCTTTATTTTCAGTCTTCCCCGATTTGTTAATTTCCAGCGAATTAACTTTCTTTCTGGAAAAGGGTAGCTTTCCATTAGGGAACTCATTTTCCAAACCACTTTTCTTTGAAAACTCTTTATATTCTTCTTGGTTTGCCGCTTCTGTTTCCTCGCGTGGCTCAGTCTTCAACATCATCATCTTCTTATTCTCTACACAAGCCAGGTGCTTTCCTTTGGTTGGCTTGTTTTCCAGTCCATTTTTATTAGATATTTCTCCTTTCTCATCAGCTTGGTGTCGAGTCTTTCTCGAGGTGATGTTTTCCGGTTGATGGTCTTTTTCCGGAAGAAGGGCGTTTTCGCTTTTTGGTTTCATTTTCCACTCCACTTTTCATAGACACCTCTTTACTTTCATCTTTTATTTTGGCTGCTGTCGCCTGACATGACTTCCTTTTTACCACTGTCTGCCTTTTAAGTCCAAGTTTCTTCACGTTCGATAACCGGGGAAAATAAGCTTGCACTGTCTGGAGCAGAGGGAGCGGCAGAAATCGAACCAAAAGCTTCCCTTCTCGGCAGTTTTCCTCTCACATCTGTGTTACACTGGCTGGTTTGAAGGACACAGGAATGAGCCTGCAGAGCTTTGATGGATAATAATCCCATTTATTTGTTCACCATGATATTTTTCTTGACTTCCACTTCCATTCGCTTCCTCGTCGCCATTTTCCTTAGTAATACCGGCTCCTTCAAGGGCTCGATTCTCTTTCCCATTACCCTGACCACTTGACTTTTCTCTGAAGTGGCTTGATTCAACGGGGTTCTTGTCAGGAACTGCCTGAAGGCGGAGCGAAATCGGCTGGTTCGCAGATAAGAAATGATTGGGTTCACTGTGCTCGAAAAGAAAGTAGCGTTCCAAGCGATGAATGCAAACCAAGAGTCGGCCTGGCTAGCTTCTAGTGCCTGACTAGTTTTTGAGATATTTGACATTATTTAAAATGAGGGGTTGTCTATTACCGTTGCTATGGTGTCAGCTGTTGCTAGAAAACCAATGAGAAAATAAACTTTGGTCATATGTTGAAAAGATGGTGTAGTATCAAGGAAATCGAAGCGAAATTTTAATTTCAAAAGAGACACTTCAAGGCCTAAAAACTTGCGAGCCTCCTTAAATATTTAATGGGGATATTAAAGTAAAACTTACAAACAAGAGTTGAACTTAGAGAGAAAAAAAGACTTCGTGAATAGACTATAGAACGACACCAAAGCACTAGAACCGATGCATGTTTTTTTTCAAGCAACTAAGCGAAAATATATTGGACCAAATATTTTGTCCGTGATATCTTAAGTAACCCCTTAGCCAAGCGGGAGTTTAATACGAGTGGAATGAACATTGTCGTATAACTGTACAGTGTATGACAGTGTTGAAATTTCGAATTGGTGGGCAATAATTGATGTATTACTGGAGAATATATTGTAAATAAAACTCACAAGGTTTTAAGGTCAGTATACTTGCTGGTTTGTTTAGTAACACGGCGTTTCAATATTCTTCAGTTCTGGAACCAACAGGAGCACCGGTTCTGCTTCCACTCACTCTTTTAAATTGCTTTTTATCGTTCCCTATTTCAATCAGCGCTCAGTGCAGGGTTAGAGCTAGAGCTTGCTAAAACGTTTTGTAACAACCTCGACATGAAACTAGTTTTCAGTAGGCATGAAACTATGTTTTTCTTTTCTGCCAAGGACCCCGTCCCTTAGGCACTAGGTTCTCGTTTATGTAGTTTATAAATTTTTATAAATTTACATGTGCAAGATGTAATGCTTGTTGCAGTGGGGAAACCAATAGGCATCTCTCAACACGTGTACGCGAGCACTCGCCAAAAATGAACTCGACCCTCATCCCCCAGTTACCTCTAGAATGACGTTAACCTGAGACGTGGGACTACACTGATATCCGATGAGCGCACTGGATTATAGAAGTTGAAGACGCTGGATTATAATGACCAATTATCGATATAATTTAGAGCACTATTCAGTAGTAAGTATCGATTACCGATAATATAATTAACTCTTTATATCGACTATCATAGATTGTTTCAATTGGTTTCCGTTTGTCTATTTTCCTCGATTGGGAAGGTGCAATCGCAAAAGTATTGCGTCAACGGCAAGACAATCAGCTTGATGTTTCCGTCACGCAAACTGAGCGCACGGCATCCGGACATGTATTCGAAGCTATCTGATATGCATACTGGTTTTACAGTCGGTCGCTACATGTGCTATTGCTGCTCAGTGTTAAGACACGGTATATACAGTGAATATATTGCGTGTTTCATCGGTCCGAGTAAGCAAACATGTCTGTCGAGGTTAACTGGCAAACAACAAGACCCACCATCAGAGAAAGAACCAAGTTTATGCTCAATAACGTTCTGTTCAGTGATGTGAAGTTTGTGGTTCGTAAGAGCGCTAGCGATGGTGAACTTGAAAGTATGGAAGTGATTCCAGCTCACAAGTTTGTGCTGTCGATTGGCAGTCCTGTGTTTGAAGCCATGTTTCACGGTGAGCTAGCGGAGACTAGAGACTCTATTGAACTGCCTGACTGTGAGTATGAGAGTCTGTTTGAGTTGTTTCGTTACGTGTACAGCGATGAAGTGAACTTGAGCGGAAGTAATGTGATGGGAGTGTTATACTTGGCCAAGAAGTACATAGTGCCTACACTCGTTGAAAAATGCACGGAATATTTACAACATCATTTAGACCCGTTTAATGTTTTGAGCATTCTGCCAATTGCTGAGAAATATGAAGAGAAAAACCTGGTGGATCGATGCTGGAAAGTGATCGACGAACAGGCAGAAGCAACTGTGAAATCGGAAGGATTTGCGACAATTGAGAGGTCTTTACTTGAAGCCTTAGTCGTAAGAGATACTCTGAGCATTAGAGAGGTCGACTTGTTTCAAGCTGTTGATCTGTGGGCCGTGAAAGAATGTGAAAAGCAAGGTTTATCACCCAGTTGTGGTGAACAGAAAAGAAGGATTCTTGGTGAACCGATTATTAAAGCAATACGATTTCCAGTAATGAAACAGGAGGAATTTGCGGCTGTCGTCCTTCAGAAAAATATTCTCACTCCAGATGAAGTAATCCGGTTTTTTCAATATTTCAGTTTAACTCTCCGTACGCCAGTGGGATTTTCAGAAACCAAGCGCTCTTGGGTATCGCATGACTTTCTCCGATGTGGCAGATTTAGATATGTGGCCGCGGATAGTTGTAGTTATGATGGGAGAAAAGACTTCCTCATTTTTACCGTGAACAAAAACGTAATGTTACATGGACTGTGTTTGTGTGGAAGTGAGAACAAGTCCTACGCTGTGACATTGGAGGTAAAAGAACTAAAAGAAATTGGTCGTCATGATTCCACTGTAGTTTCCAAAACAGGAACATTTTCGTCACAGCTTTTGCAATACAGGAGCAGTAACTATTATGGATTTGAAGTTTTATTTGACTCTTCAGTTAATTTAAGGAGAAATGTAAGGTATCGAATTGAAGCTTTAATAGCTGGTCCCGATTCGTGGAGTGGATGTAGCGGTATGAGTACTGCAGAGTCGTCTGGTGTGGAGTTTTCATTTTTTTCAAGCTGCTGTGTAGGTAATTTAACCAATCAGGAAGGTGGCCAATTTCCTGAATTTTTATTTTCTTTGGAAGTGTAGTTGAAGTTGATTTTGTAACCAGTGGAGAGAGAAATACCCTTAAGGACGTAAAACGTTTGTATCTTGAAAAATATGTAGAAAAAAGGGCAATAATGTGGATAAAACTGTCAATATTGTCAGGTTTGGTAAGTTTCCAGGAGGATGTCAGGATTAGCGGACTAGTTTTGGAGATATAAGGCCTTCTGGCTAAAAACGCTATATCGTTGGTAATCAGTAGACCACAGCACGTTTTGAAATGGATTTCTCGTGTACATTTATCTGTAATATTTTAGGGCTGCTTAATCATGTCAAACAAAGATGGCAGAACAACCGCGTTATTCTTGCTTATTTCAGATGGTGTTCCTGGTAAATAAATTAAAAATTCATTGATTAATTGATTGATTGATTATCTTATATTAAAACTGGTGGGTACAGGAGAAAAAAAAACAAAATATCAGGGCATAAGCGAGATGGGCAGTGACGGCTAATTTGAAAGCGCCCAAAGTTCCTTGAATAATGATATTGGCCTCCATCTTACCCAGGCGCTTCTAAGGTTTTTGACCCTGGAGCGAGCTTGACAGAGTGCCCAAGTCACCAGGGGAAGGTGGCGCAATTCAACATTGTATGATACTTCGTTCAACCGCAACATTTGTTAACCAATAATCAGTATACTTCGGTGACGTACGATCGACGATTGTCCGGGTGAGTTAAGTCGGCCTGAGAAAGACTGTTTGTACGTGGTGACTTGACTGACGTTTCGACAACCTGAGCGGAAGTCATCATCAGAGTCAAGCGGTGATGACTTCCGCTCAGGTTGTGGAATCGTCAGTCAAGTTACCACGTACGAACAGTCTTTCTCAGGACTAAACTCACTCGAACGATCATACTAACTTCACCGACATGATATGACTCCTGGATTGAAACCATTTACATTAATCGTTTCACTGCGTGTCACTGATCCCATTTAACTAAACAAAACAATATCAAAACTCAAAGATACCCAATCTTTTTATGACTACATTGAATGCTGATCATTTACAAAAAAGATCAGGAAATTTCTGTTGGACTGTAAATAGTAAGCCCATTTTGGTTTGCCCGACAGGAAAATTTTTAAAATAAACGGAAGGTACTTTTTGTTCACCATTTACATGGCCAAACCGGTGGCATCACAGTCTGGGCAAATGGCTGCGCGCCGGTAAATTGAATATTTAAGTGATCTGCAGAATGGCGACGAGAGTTACGTCGTGTACTGTTAGGGAACAAGACGACGTAGAAAGCTCTGTACACGCAGTAGACAATATAACAAGGAATAGTAGGACTGCTGCTGAGGCCAAACGAAGCATGAGTGTGGTTCCGGCTACACCAGAAAACTGTAGCATAGTCTAAAGGAAGGACTGGACTCTGGACTCTGGACTCTGGACCCTCGACTCTGAGATAAATATGACATATGGTCGAAAGATCTTCCGCTCTTTCAGCTCTTTTTCGGGAACCTTCGGCAACTGTCGGCAAACTTCGGAATTCTTCGGGAATTCCCCAAATCTTCACCTATTTTCTTTCATTTTGTTGAATGTACCATAAACAAAAAAATCGCACAACCTTCTCGTGAAGTTGAAGATGGCCAGTTATCGATATAATTTAGAGCACTTCAGTTGTAAGTATCGATTACTGATAATATTAATCAACTCTTTATATCGACTATCATAGATTGCTTCAATTGGTTTCCGTTGATCTATTTTCCATGATTAGCAACGTTGATGCAATCGCAAAAGCATTGCGTGAACGGCAAGACAATCCGCTTGATATTTCCGTCACGCAAACTGAGCGCATGGCATCTGACGTGTCTTCGAAGCTATTTTATATGCATGCTGGTTTTACAGTCGGTCGCTGCTGTAGTGTTATTGCTGATGATAGTGGTAAGACACGGAATATACAGTGAATAAATTGCCTATTTCATCGTTCCGAGTCATCACGAGCCAGAGAGAACCGGAAGTTTAAAAATTCACAAGGTCTGGTTGCTAGGGAGTGACGTCATGGGCTTGCAAGTTAGCCGTCACCGTATTTGACTTGCGGTTTCACACCCGCGGCGTTTCTATCGGGCTCCTTTGACTTAAAGTTCTAAAGAGGTTGGATTTTATAAATATTTTGACCAGAGCGGTAAAATTCGATTATTCAATCTTTCACTCCTTTCCTTCTGCGAATGGATGCTGTCGATAATCGGCGGGTCCGAGCTCTCTACAAGCGCTTCAGGGAGTGTTTTTAACTAAATTAGAAGATGTGTGAAATGTGGCGTTTCAGTGTAGTCCGTTCACTGGCAAGTTTTATGAACGAAGTGGCCAAGTACCAGCTCGCAGACGTGGCGGGCTTTCTGATCTTTCTGATCGGAGCCCGGGGATCGGAGAGTCACCAAAGAAGAGCTGTTTCTTATTTGGTGTTGCTTTTGCCATTCCGCGTTACAAATGTAAAGCAAGCAAAGCGTGATATCGGCGAAAATTACGTACAAACAATGCAGTACAGAGTACAAATCACTACGGCGAAACGTCTTCAGGTAATGGAAGGATTCCACTGTAACATGTAACTGGTAGTCTAGCGAAATAACCGTACAACGAGGTAAGTTATTCCTTCGATCGTTTCTTTATATAAGGTAAACGCTTGCGTCCGCTCGCTCGCACTCTCTCCTTTCAGGGATAATCGAGCGAAAAAAACACAGCAGCAGCGAGCGCCAAAATCGCCTGCCGCGTGGAAACGTGGGCCACGCGTGATGAGCTGCTACTGCAAGCGCACGCCACGTTTATATTTATTTTTAAAGAAAAGTAGCTCTTTCACAAATGCGGTTTTCAAAGAGGTCCTTAACGAAATAAATAAACTAAACATCTATGAACTCTTTCGTAAGAAAATAAACAAGTAAACAAGAAGCCCTGTTATACACTCTGTAGTAAAAATAACATAATTGAGTTGACACGCGCATTTGAATACCTTTTCTCGTTCACCCAGTTTGGAGTCCATGGCATCACCGTATACCTGAGCGCTTCTGGGATATGCAACATAACAAACATTTTGAGACAGAATTTTAGACAAATGTTGATATCTTTTCCTGGTTCACCCAGGTTGAAGTCCATGGCATCAACGTATGCCTGAGCGCTTCTGGGATATGCAACATAACAAACATTTTGAGACAGAATTTTGGACAAATGTTGATATCTTTTCCTGGTTCACCCAGGTTGGAGTCCATGGCATCACCGTATGTCTGAGCGCTTCTGGGATATGCAACATAACAAACATTTTGAGACAGAATTTTAGACAAATGTTGATATCTTTTCCTGGTTCACCCAGGTTGGAGTCCATGGCATCACCATATGCCTGAGCGCTTCTGGGATATGCAACATAAAAAACTTTTTGAGACAGAATTTTAGACAAATGTTGATATCTTTTCCTGGTTCACCCAGGTTGGAGTCCATGGCATCACCGTATGTCTGAGCGCTTCTGGGATATGCAACATAACAAACATTTCGAGACAAAATTTTAGACAAATGTTGATATCTTTTCCTGGTTCACCCAGGTTGGGGTCCATGGCATCACCATATGCCTGAGCGCTTCTGGGATATGCAACATAAAAAAACTTTTTGAGACAAAATTTTAGACAAATGTTGATATCTTTTCCTGGTTCCCCCAGGTTGGAGTCCATGGCATCACCGTATGTCTGAGCGCTTCTGGGATATGCAACATAACAAACATTTTGAGACAGAATGTTAGACAAATGTTGATATCTTTTCCTGGTTCACCCAGGTTGGAGTCCATGGCATCACCATATGCCTGAGCGCTTCTGGGATATGCAACATAACACATTTTGAGACAGAATTTTAGACAAATGTCGTACATCCTTTCTGGTTTACCCAAGTTGGAGTCCTGACATCACCGTATGCCTAGAGGCACTTCCGGGATAAAAGTCACACATTCTCCGTACTTTTTCTGAAGAATCGCCCTCCAATTTAATGAGAAAAAAAAAGTGATTCTTGTCTTATTATCAATAACCCCCCTCCCCCAAAAACAATCCTACCTCAAAGATAAGCCCCGGAAAAAACGGTTTGGAATTATTGCCTTATTTTATTATCGCCCGCAAAGCCTGCGTATTTCACGCCCGCCTGCTTAATGGTCACTTTGTTTTCTTTTGACTAAATATTTCCTTTTTCTGATGCTTGTGCCTATTCTCAGTGCACCAAAAGAACCACCAAACACTTCAGTTAGTCAGGAGCCCTGCGTTGTCAAATGTTGTCCGTATTTCGCAAGTTGGAACCAGAATAAAATTGGAGGTGCTTATAATTATTCCGGCGCGACTTTCGAACCGGTGTGAGTTTTTTTTGGTTGGCTCTGTATTTATTTTACATGATACCGGAAAGTACACAAGAAGACATAGCACAAAGGACACGCGAGAGACACGAGCGAGGGCGAAAATCGCCTGGGGCGTGAAAACGTGATGCGCGCGTTTAAGCATGTTCACGTTCGACATGTCAGGGTTTTCTTTTTGCCTGACTATTCTTGAGTGAAAAGAGACTGCTCGTAGTCTAGATACTGGTCCAGAATCCTATGTTGGTAAAATTCAATCTTTTTCTTACAATTTCATGGCAGAAGGAGCTCATCGTCACAAAAACGGAATATGTAAACGCGGTATAAATCTCCTACAGGAAAAGGATAATATTAGCTCGTCTGGAAGAAATTTAAGCGGCTGATAATTTCACGTAGTATTTCAGCGTTGATATCCTTGTTTCAGGCTTTGCCGATCGAGTGAAGCAGGATGAAATTTTTAATTATTTTGCAGTATAACTAACGCCAGGACAGTGTGCTTGAGTAGAGTGTAGTTTTTCGATTTCCCGATGGAGATCCGTCGCGTGGTCAACAGCCTAAATTTTTCTTCTTCAAGGCTATACGTTTTTAAGCGATTTCTTGCCACACCGCAATTAAAACCTGTTTATGTATCTCTCAAACGCCATGAATAACATTAGAATCAATTAAAACAAGCAAGAAAGAATTTCACGCTTAAAGATTATAACACATTCGCTCGAAAATTAACGCCTAAGTGGAACAGAAACGATCATCAAAACGGTATATCCTAAAAGCTGGACTGGACCCTGGACTCTGGACTCTGGACTCTGGACTCTGGACTCTGGACTCTGGTTTTTTTTCCTCTCAAAACTTTATTCCCCCCCCCCCCAAAAAAAAACCTCTAGATCTCCCTCTCGAAAAAACCTCTATATCTCCCCCATGAAACTCCCCCCTCCCCCCATAAACATTTCTTCCCCCAAATATAGTGTGCGAGTTTTCAAACAAACAACATTATTCGCCCCCACCCACCTCCCCGAAAAAACCTTTATGTCTCCCCCTTAAAACTGCTCCCTCCCAAAAAAAACCCCCTCCCCTCCCCCAAATAAAAAATACAACTACATTGGAATCGATTGAACAAACACTTGTCGTCTCAATGTTCTTCCACAAATCGGCATTGAAATCACGAACGCCATCGAACGACACGACCCCAATCTTTTAAAAAAAGTATTTGGCGTGCGAACGTGATTGCATTACACAATAATAAGCAAAGATCAGATAAAATTCTCTATTCATCGATGCGACGTGTGCAAGCTCTTATCAGCTGTCAGTGACAATGTTGTTTACTTAAGGTGTTACAGTTACTCTTGTTTTCAGTTCAGTCAAGCATAAAGTATTGTTTGTCCTTGAAATAAATTGCGTCTTTTTAGAACGTTACTTGTTCGATGGTCATACTAAAGCTTGTTAATTGCAGCCGCTCAGAGGCTCTTTCCGACCCCAATCCTTAAAAAAAGTATTTGGCGTGCGAACGTGATTGCATTACACAATAAGCAAAGATCAGATAAAATTCTCTATTCATCGATGCGACGTGTGCAAGCTCTTATCAGCTGCCAGTGACAATGTTGTCTACCTAAGGTGTTACAGTTACTCTCGTTTTCAGTCAAGCATAAAGTATTGCTTGTCCTTGAAATAAATTGCATTTTTTTAGAACGTTACTTGTTCGATGGTCATACTAAAGCTTGTTAATTGCAGCCGCTCAGAGGCTCTTTACGCGCACAGATAGGTTCTATTCACCGACACGTGCAAAGCACTGCGTACTTTTATCAACTAATCTGATAACAAGCTTTTTAAAAAGCATAAGCGTAATTAACTGTCCAGACAGAGACATTGGTGTCTCAGTTGACCAACTTTAGCCGGGTGCTGTGATTTTAATTATTTATTAGCAAAAAAACCCTTTTCTGCAGGCCATATAAAATACATAAGACGATAGGTGATTTGCCGAAACACACGTACAAAAATATTTTAACGGATAATACGGATAGCACTCTTCTTCGAGTAAGAAAACAACTTCTCAACCTAAGAAAAGTGACGTTCCTGTATCAGTACTCCCTAATTCATTTGTTCATACAAAATAGATTCGCAATTAATTCACCTATTTCATTTATTTTAGAAGTTTAGTTCCGGGGGAGGTTTACTCCTCTATAAAAAAATGACGGGTTGCTGTTGTACCTGTTAGAGGGTAAATTTGTGGATTGGTAGCGCTTAGGGTGCTTAAGGAGGGGGACATTGGGGGGTTCTGAATACCGCAATACCGCAAAAAAAAAGACAAATACCGCATTATCGCAAAAAAAATCGCCAAATACCGCAATACCGCAGGACGTCCAAAACCTTGTCAAAAATCAATGAAATAACGAAATTGTTGCCTTACATAATCTTAAAATTACTGGCAAATATTAACTTAATTGTTTTTTCAAATATTAAGACATGCTAGGTTCGTTTTTGGAAAATGAGTAACGTGTACTTTACGTCCAGTAGCTTGTTAGTTAATGCCGAACAAACTAAGATAAACTTATCTTTATTGATTCACTTTTCTGATTGCAATACAAGGGAATGAAACTCTTCGCTTCCAAAGTCAGTGCTTAACGTTCATCAGGAATTTACATTCTAGAGAGACGCGATATATAAGACGCTATGGCCTAACGATTAGGAGCAGATTAGTGCTCTAGACTCCGGGGTGAATGGCCCTGTTCGAGTACTAGTCGAATATTGTGCTGTGTTCTTGGGAAAGCCGCTTTACTCCAGCCAAACGACCCATCGGTATATGCACTGGCTTTCTCCAACCAAGCGTACAGATAGGCAACCACAAATTTGATGCTGGTAGGTAACCTTGCGAAGGAGTAGCTTCCCATCCAGGGGAAGGAGGTGCTATCGGAGATATGAAAGACGCGTTGGCCTTGTGGTTAGTGCGCTGGACTTCGGATCGAGCAGCCCTGGTTCGAGCCCTGGCGGGGTACATTGTGTTATGTTCTTGGGCAGGACACTACTCTCATGGTGCCTCTCTTCACCCAGTTGTATAAATGGCTACCGACGAAATAATGCTGGGTGTAATCCTGCGATGGACTAACATCCATTTATAAATGGATGGGGAGTGGAAAAACTCCTAGTCACTTCATGCTACAGAAGCCGGGATAAACTCCGGCGGCCACTGAACTCGGACGCAGGCAATACCTATAATGGGCCAATAGGCTGGAAAAGAGACTGGCGGTAAATGGGTTGCTTAAACTCTTCCTTTCTTTTTTGAGGACTTCACAAGAAACGATTGTTGAAGCGAAAAGCTCTGCCAGAGCTCAGTCGGCATTAACAAATTTGTCATTTGTGAAGGATGAAACAATATTAAACGGATTTCTTTTGCTTGTAATTGGAGCGTTCGTTGACATAATAACGTGTCCAGGGTTGGGAGCCAGGGTTAACGCGACAACTTAATTACTAAATACATAACACATCGCAGCCACTGTAATTGTTTGCTTGTTGACGTCGTCCTTATCAGCCATTAGATACGTTTAAGACCGTTTATTGCCGGAATAATAAGGTTCCGTTTTGATGTGTCTGGTGTTGTGCACTGAATGAAACAATCCAAATTACATGTAAACTTACCTGATGCTCTCCCTAAAGTTGGCGAGCCGTTTTTCGTCTTTGTTCACCTGAACTTGTTTTTTTTTTTCGGTAATTCTCGCCGCCTTTTCCCTCTTCGTAAAACAGCGCCACACAATCGATGACAGCCACTTCGACTTTCCTCCTCGCGATCTCGGATGTTGCTGCCACAGCCATGTTGAACAATGCTTGGTCTGTCTGGCAAAGCGCGTGGTTTGGACATGATCTTGGACCCCTTGGTGGGGGTCAACAAAGGTCGATCGATATTTAAAATATTAAAAGTCGGTGCGTGACATACGTCAGTGCCGTGACTTTTAATTGGTTTTCCAAGCGATCAAATTGTTATCACGTGACGGAACAGAAGAGCTTAGAGCTGTTTCGAAACGTTTCCGCAGCTGTTTCCGAAACGACAAGAAACTGGAAAAAGATCCGAGAGGGTCGAAAATTACGGGAAGATAATTTTAAACACCGACCAAAATGCTAAAAACCGATTCCCGCAGGTTTTGAGAATATCGCAATATCGCAATTTTAGATCAGAATTACCGAAATACCGCATGAAAAATTGGCCTTTATCGCAATACCGCAAACCCCAATGTCCCCCTCCTTAAGTATAAAAAAGACTGTCGTTAAAGCTTTCGCAGTATCTTAAAACAATTGATGCGTTGTATTTGTCACTTTGCCTGTTAGGGGTTAAAATGAATCGAAGCCACGCCCACGAAGCGAGATTCTGGTACCTTTTAGGGGTGTTTTAGAATTTGTCCTCGAGCACTCTTTTTCATTTTTATAGGAGAGTACCCCCATCGAGATTTGTTCGCTGTCAAAAATGTCGCGATAGGCAAATTATTTATTTGGGAAAATTTTTTACGCTAACGAAAGATATTGCCGATCACATTCTACAAGCGCACTTTGCATCCGGACCTTAAAGACCCAGTAACGTCCATTAGGCTTTGCGCGCCTCTGTTATTGTTTTGGTTTTCGCGAGAACGAGGCTTCTATTGTTCTCGAGGTTTCGCTTTTTACGCGGCAAACTTTCGATCGCGTGGTGTACGTCGGCTGGTTTGATTCACGGTATTTCTTGTTGTTGTCGTTTTTGACTGTATTAGAGAATGGAAAACTCGGCCTCGGATTCTTTAGGGTCTCTAATAGGAAACGAGGATGTGAATGCGTATGGTTCACTTGTGCAAGGCGATGAAGCTATCGAGAATAGCGGAACGGAGGTTTGTAAACGATCGATGTAATATTCTCACCTCGTTGTTGATGTGGCGAGGCTTGCCGTTTTGCGAGTTATCTTTCGGTTAGCGAAAAAATATTAATCTTCATTTACGGTTGAAACACTAGGAAAGAATTAGATGTGACTGCAAAGGCCAGTGCGCTAGGAAACGGGGAAAAGGTGCTTGCAAATGTCGCGAGGGAAATCTCAAATGTGACGACCTTTGTACTTGTGACAAAAACAGATGCAAGAATAAGGTGAGTATACTGACTTTGAGGATCGTATAGTTATCCTAAATTATTCTGTTTTGCCGTATTTTTGTTCATTCGTTTTATTTGATTTGTTGTCAGGCGAACGCTGGCGCTGATGGAGTTGCTGGTGATGGAGTGCCACCTCAATCCGTCACTATAAGCGACGGTGAATTGCGATTCGAGCAAGAAGCGACCCAGGCTGAGAACGAGATAAAGGTGCATTGTAGACAGTCTTTATTGCCCTTAATTGGAACTGACATCATTTATGAGAAATTTCACCATAAACCTGTAACTATTATTCAGTCTATCACAGTGTACATCAACAATCTGTAAAGAGTATTCAATTACTGTGACTTTTCTCTCGGCTCCTTGGAAGAAAAACAATGAGTGAAATCAAGCAAAATTTTCCCATTTTGGGTGATTCACATTTACTGGATATTCCCCGTCAATGTTATGTTCTTGATAGGTGACTAGGTGCCAAGGGTAGGGATAAGAGGTGCTGTAGGAAAAGCCCTATATCTGCCATGGCCCAGTATCCTCATCTCCTACCTCGTGCTTGACCCATTTGTTGGATAAATTTTATGCTTGTGTTTATTTTCTGGCCCTCGTCACCATTTTGGTTACACAAGATTATAATTATACACTTTCAGGGATTTGTGGCTACTCTAGATGCTGAAAAAAAGGACAAGGTGTTAATCAAGCTCTTAGGTTTGGGAAGGGGAAGCCTTGACTTTGCCAAGAACCTGAACCACCCTCAGAGGATTTGCCAGAGTGGTGCAAGTGTCGAGTGTGCAGGCCAATGCCGGATGAACAAGAAAATGTCTGCTGCAAGAGGGTTACATGCGTTACCAACTATACATCCTTTTCAAGTATATGCTTAGACAGAGACATTTTAGAAGTATGCATTAAAGCTCGATGTGACATTCGTGCTGACGAATTCAATTTCAGCATGGAAAGCTTTAGAAAAGCAGGATACCGTCAGTATGCACTATGGCGTTATGGCAAACTGGGAAGGGGGAATAGGCGTGTAATCCCTGCATGTGTTGTCCGTAGGATAAGGACTCGGTACCCTGCCCCAGATGGCAGGTATATGGGCTTCAGAGCAAATTAGAAATCGAAATCTGTCAAATTCCAGGCGAGGGGAAGGGGCTCTCCTTTGCATAACCCATACAGGATTGAGTTTCTTATATAAAGGTATAGACCTTGTACATAAAAAAAAAATTGTGTATTATTATTGTGGGATAACGTATTGTCTACAAAAGGCCCCATTATATGAAACGAGATTGCATGCCACCCTTGTGACATTACTGTAATAGGTCAATTTCATCAAATCTCCAACTGAGGTGGGGTTTTAGTGCCAATTACATGTATGTTTGTTGGGAAGCTGATGGTAAAGCTGATCAAAACTGCTAATTCATACAACCAACCAACCCATCTCTGAACTTGAGCTTATTGTATTTAATTCGTAAAATTGACTTTATCAGCTAGGATTTTTTTTCCAAATCTGGCCGTTGTCACCTCAAAGTATTCCTACAAAGTGACCCACCCTAGGCTGCCATCCAACCTCACTTTTCCTACAAAGATGACAGGCAACTCTTCTCAGGGGGTTTTGCAAGTGCTGTACAAAACAATCGCCAAATGTAAACAGCAGAGAACTTTATTATTTATTGTTGTGTGTATTTTTATACTACAGACTTTGTTATTGCTCTCATTCCAATATTTTTCCACACTTATGCACAATAATAAACTGTTCTTCGGAAAATTTCACTTTTAATACATAACAACATACATATACATGCAGTTATTGTTCCCTTTCACTAAGAAACAGAATGCCAGACAGGAAATGATATTCTGAATACTGTCAAGTATAAAGTGGTGATATAAAAATATACAAAGTGGTTATGCAATTTTATGTAATATACATGTGGAAAAGCTTTCCACTTTTGCATACATTTCAAGATAATATTATCATAATACAATCTTCAATTAATAATCAATAATCTAAAGTTGAATAAACCTACAGTTGAGTTTAATATATTTTCAGGTTGAATACTCTGATTTCAAAAGAAAACACTAGGACAATACATGTACAATAAATGTTTCCAAGTCAAATTCCCATTGAAAAATAAATTGTTGTTTGTTTACTCTAGACAACTCTTGTCTTCTGATTGAAAACTTATTGAATTCAGCCCTGTGGCTTATCACTTGAGTTTGGCTTCATGGCAAACCTGGAAGGTGCCTTCAGCAGCTCAGCTGTTGGTGGTGGGGCCTTCATCGCTAGAGTTGGTGCGATCTGCTTTGGATTGAACTCATCTAGATCAGACCGTGCAGAAAAACTTCCTTCAAATGCTCTGCGTGTCTGCAGCATTCTTGCCACCATATATGGGAAGTAAGCGTAAGTCTTGTCCTCCTTGACAATCTCTGCGTGGTACCGTTGTGTCCTTTTGGAGTACTTTCTGTGGCCAGCAAGCTCACCCCCTTGACTTTGTTTGGGTTTCCGGAAAAGGTGAAAGTTGTGATCGATGGCAGCCAATAATATCCTCATTATGAAGTAGGGGTACCTAGAAGTGAATAAAGAATTATATTGTGAAAATAACTTTCCAAAAGTGGACATCTATGGGACACCTGGACACCCTGAATTCAGCAACCCAAGCTACAATTTTTAACAACCCAGACTGAAATTTGTAATTTAATTGACCCCAACAATGGGGGCCAATTAAATTATTCTTGTTGATTATGGGAAGGTATATATATATATTCATGGCAATTACAGATTTTTATGAAAATCGAAATACATCTATTCACAAAATTTACAAATTAAACAAAATCATCCAAACCATCAATACTGCGTGTAAAATTATGTTGTCAAATAAACATGAAATCGCATGACTTACCGTGGCTGCTGTGTCGCTGTTGTCGGCAGATGAAGCAGGAATTCCGCAAATTCGCTATTGGTAGCTGAATCAAAACCAAGTGACGCTTTTCTCTCGTTCCATAACTGGAATACAGACGACCGAAGTCTTATCTGCCGGACCGATCCAGGTAAACGAGGTCTTCCCCTCGACGGGTTAGCCATTTTGCACTCGGTGCGATTCAACCTCACGTACTGTTTTGGCCAACTATAACAAAATCCTTTGATAACGTTTCCAAAAAATGACGTTTAAGTGTTGTCTGATAAACTAGCTATATCAAAAGACCTCTAAGAATAACGGTAGACGAGCAACACGGCCGATGCAGATGGATTTTAAAGTGCAACTCGACGAGTCTGAATTTTCAACATCACGAAAATGGCGGCAGCTAGCCCGCGGTGCGCAATGCATCTTGGGCCACACTGGGTCTTTAAACTGCTTGAGAACTAAATATATAATCTTTTCAGTAAAAGGTCATCCTAAGCAGAAAAATGAAGGGAGTTTAGCAAGAATTGCTTATGAAGTGGCGTCAGCAGCTGGCGCACGTGGAAGTCAACAAAAAGAAGTGACGGCATGTAATGTGCCTGTTTTTGAGGTTTGCAGTTACTGCTTGCGTGAAAATACACATTTCCGAGCTTCCCTTGTCGTTTCTCTCCTCCCATCACATAGTCTCGACGCATTTTCCCCACAACAACAAGGTCGGCAGGCGGAGGCATTGGAAGCCCTGCACTTCTAAGTAGCTGACCACACCCACGACAGACAGCAACACGAGGATCACACAAGTGCAAGAGCGTAACTTCGAAGCGACCTGGAGTTGGATTTGGCCTCTGGCCTACGGGTGCATTAGAAGTGTGATCCTCGCCACGATAGACTAGGAACTCGGAAATCTGTGCAGCGGTGGTCCATGGAGGTTGAAATGGAAGTACAGACAGTGGGGCGGTCTGTTCTGTGACTGATGTTTGCCTAAATGTTGCCAGATGATTTCCAATCCCAATTCCCTGCTGTAGTCCAGTCAATCTATGAGTTTTGGAGGGTCCAGATCAAACAAATTGCAACAGAAATTTTTCCATTGCCATACATTCCAGGGTGGTCTGCTTAGCAACATACTAAAAATCCCCCAAAATCCGTTAAGGGCAACATGCCCAAATTTCACTTTTTAAGTTTGGATCTTTTACCACAGGATGCCCAATTCAAGAAAACTCTTAAATTTTAATAGAATTTTTTTTTATTGTGTATTTCTTTGTCTAGGTAGCTTGGATAACATCAAATATACTAAATTGTGTATTTTGGCAGTTACAAAATGATAATTTTCCCTTTCAAAATCATGGGCTCCTGTATAAATACTGCCTCACTGTTACCACAGGAATCCCAGCATAAATCATACTTGGAAGAAAAATATGATTTTGCGATTCTGTCGGCTCGGGAGGAGTTCGGTGTGCTTTTCCAGAGCAAAAGAACTGAAAAGACTTTTCGTTGATACTACACGGAGTTTAAACGGAAACGGAAACTGCTGACCGTGTTAATGTTGGCGGCCTTTTCAATGAAGTTCTACAGTCTCTGGAAGTATTTGCACTGTTTTTGAGCAAGTTTTTGTGAAAAGGTGAGTATATTTACTTTTTAAGTATTCTTTATTGTTTTTTGACTTATAATTAAACTTTTTTTTAATAACAATGGCTTAGTTTTCACGACTTTTGAGCAATAAATCTCATAAAATTCTTGATGTGTACGAAAACTAAAATCCACTGAATGAAAACATCAAATTGAAGGTGTCAAATGGCCAAGAAACCAACAGGCAGATATTTCTTGTATCTTCTACTGTTGGATCACGTAGTTTCTTCTCATGCAAAGAATGGGGAATAATTAACTGTTAATAATTAATTAACTTTTTATGATAATTAACTGTTTCTGAATTGTTAACTATACTTTAAAGCACCTGGTTTTGTTGCTTAAGCTGAATGAAAACTTCACATTTTAAGCGAGTACGATACGAACCTGTTCTCATAGCATTTTTGTTTATTAGCGACTGAGCAACTGAAAACCTCCCCCTTTGAAACATTTTCATTGTTATTAATGTTAGAGGGGTCTGTCAGTCTATGGATCATACAAAAAAGTCGTTAATGAATCAATTCATTGAATTTTCTTAAGGAGAGGCTGGAGAAAGTGAATGGAGAATTGTTGCATCTGTGGTGAAACTTTAAGCGATGGGCGGCCTACTGCTGTGTTGACCCAAAAGGGTAGCGATAGTATTAATCGAGTAAGTGGTACGTGCGATGACAATACAATTCAATCACGGGCTGGTCAAAGTGTTCATCTGAAGTGCCGGCGACATTTGTGCAGGCCACCGAAAAAGTCGACGTCAAAAGTTATTGAGGAAGAATCAGCTATCGGTCGACGTTCTGTCAACCCTCGATTCAGCGCGAAAGAACATTGTTTCTTTTGCGGCCAGCCTGCAAAGAATAATGGAAGGAAAAGGGGATATGACGTCATTCCAGTTAGAACCAAAGACTTTCAAGATTCAATAGCTGAAATATGCAGACAAAGGGAAGACGAATGGTCAGAAATAGTGTTAGGTAGATTGGAATATGCGCAGGATCTTCATGCCGCAGATGCTGTATACCATCAAGCATGCAGCGTTAACTTTCGCACTGGGAAAAAAATCCCAAGACAACACTGCAGTGATGACAGCACTGAGGGCTCAAAGCGGCCACGGAAGGGAAGACCAGTCGACTCTGCTAAAGCCATGGCATTTCTAAAAGTTGCGCAATTTTTAGAGCAGAATGACGAGGAGTAAATTACAATAAGTGATCTTGTCAACAAAATGGAGGACTATCTTGAAGGTTCCGGTGAGCAGGCGTATAGTGCAGTGTATATGAAAGCAAAGCTACAGGAGCATTTTGGTGATAAAATTGTAGTCACTAATTTACAAAAGAAAGCCAACGTTGTTACATTTCAGCGAACAGTGAAGTCAATAATCAATGAATTCTATCTTCAGCCAAAGAGAGAATGTGATGAAGCAGAGAAAGCAAAAAGAATTGTTGAGACAGCAGCAAAGCTTCTCAAGAGCGATATCAAAAATTTAGATGTATCAAGCGACAGTTACCCATCTAGCGACCAAATGTCTTCTGTTGAACATAATTTGGAGTTCATACCTGAGTTTTTACGGCTGTTCCTGAGAATTCTCTTTGTTGGCAAGGATGTCGAACTGCAAATTGCTTCGGTTGGACAAGCCATTGTCCAAGCAGCAAGACCAAGAGTCGTTTTGGCACCTTTACAGCTTGGCCTTGGCGTTCAAATGCATCACCATTTTGCATCAAAGTTCCTTATAGACTCTCTGCACGCACATGGCTTCTGCTCTTCTTATTCAACAGTCCAGAAGTATGAACGAAGTGCAGCAGCAACGCAAGGGACAGACATACCAAGCCATATACCAGGCTGTTTCGTGCAGTATGCTGCTGACAATGTCGATCATAATACGAGAACTTTGGATGGAACGGGAACATTTCATGGGATGGGTATCATTGCTATGATCACACCTGCTACCAAAACAACAAAACCGGTGCCAATTAAAGCTGTCAGTGCAGAGGAAATAGCTTCAGCTGGGCGAATAGATATTTGTCATTATCAAGGGCCTGCTGAGAACATTCCACAACTGATTTACAAAGAATTGAGGGATGTGAGGGTGCAAGATAGTTCTGAAAACCTTGACCTTCTTTGGAAGCTGTCTCAACCACTGCTACGATCCCCACGACCTGCATGGTCGGGCACCATGCAGATGATATGCAATGGCAATTATCCTGGCCAGTCGTCAGTCATGTTTCTCCCGATGATTGACTTGGATCCAGGCGATATGACGTGCATATATTCCACACTTGTATTTATAAGTGAACAGGCAAGGCGCTATCATTTTACACCAGTTGTAACATTCGACCAGCCTTTATGGTGGAAAGCCCTGATGATTGTCCAAAACGAGCCACAAGAAAGTGCGCTGAAATCCATTGTTCTAAGGCTAGGAGGTCTTCACATCGAAATGAGTTTCCTTGGTTGCATTGGTCATCTGATGGCAAGTTCTGGTCTACAAGAAGTACTTGAAGTGGTGTATGCAAAAAACGCCGTTGGGCATATGCTTAGTGGTAAAGCAGTCGCTAGAGCGATCAGAGGCCATTTTCTCGTTGATGCAGCTCTGAATGCATTGTTGGTGTGTAGTGCATTTAACATCCCCCTGCCAGTCAACACCAGTGTTGATGACGAAATCCAACAATCTGCTTCTATAGAGGAGCAACAAGAGAACTCAAGTGAACCACAGCTTGCCAGTATTGATGAAGAAATTCAAACAGCTGATGAGCCTGGAAGCACAGAGGAGCGACAAGAGAATGCAACTGAGCCACAGCTGACCAGTGTTGATGGAGAAATCCAGACAGCTAATGAGCCTGAAAGCACAGATAAGCAACAAGAGAACGCAAATGTACCACAGGTTACTGAGAAGGATCTAGAATCAGCAGGGGAGCTCTTTAAGAGTCTTGTTGACGATGCAAGCAAAGTTGAGCAAGTGTGCTCTTCAGATGTTCTCAGTAAGATCGCAGAGAAACTGGAAAGTAACCGAAAGTGTATGCAGAATCAACGCACCGCCGTCCTTTGGATGCAGTACATGGTTATGGTGGATATACTTCGTAAATTCATCAGAGCTGAACGCACAGGAAACTGGAAACTGCATCTTCAAGCAGTACGTGACATGCTTCCCTACTTTGCCGCTGCTGGTCACAACCTCTATGCCAAATCTGCCTTTGTCTATCTGCAGTTGATGCATGAGCTCCAAGAGAAACATCCAGATGTGCACAACAGTTTTCAGGATGGTCTGCACGTTGTTCGAAGGAGTGATCGCTACTGGGCTGGATTATCAACTGACTTAGTAATAGAACAGGTCCTCATGCGAAGTGTCAAGACGTGTGGTGGGCTAACTAGAGGCCGAGGAATGTCAGAGACACAGCGTCTGGTTTGGTTGTTATCCATGCCTGCTTGTGCCGATGTGAACAATGCCATGCAGAATCTTACTGGGGTGAAGTATGTTACAAGTGAGCAACACAAGGACACAACACGGGCGAGACAAGAGCGTGATTACAAGGATACGAATGAGATCATCACATACCTTTCCCAAAGAAATCCCTTTAGTTCTGATCCTTCCCTTCACAGTATTTCGTCTGGAGTTGTTGCGGGTGAAGATGTGAACGCCGAGAAAGCCAAAGAGGTAGGAGAGAAGATTTTAACTTCAATGATTGGTAAGAGTGTTCGCGACTACACATTTCGAAAGAAAGAGCAAGTGGTCACACTAGCATCGAAAACTGCAGTTAAGCTCAGGGATGGCAGCATTCAGGTGGATCCGCAACTACTGTTCCAGAGACTCACTCTCATTGCCACTGGAGGACAGTATGACAATCCACAGTCATTCTTCAAATTCGAAATGTGCAGCTTCCCCCCGGCGTTATTCGACTCTTCCCTTCTTCCAAGGCAAGCTAACAAGCCGGCATTAGCCGACGCAATTTGGGCCATCAGCAAGACCAACCAAACAGCTGGACCAACAGGTAACGTGCACTTCGTCCTTGATGGGGGTGCTCTCCTTCACCGCGTGCTATGGCCACGGAACATTACCTATGATGCAATTTGCTCTCTGTATGTTCAGTATGTTGAAAGAAGATATGGAAAAGCCACGGTGGTGTTTGATGGATACGAGAACGGTCCGTCAACAAAGGATGGTACGCACCAGCGACGTACGGGTACACACGGGCCAACTGTAAATGTTGATGGTGCCATGCTTGCAAAACTAAAAAAGGAGGACTTTCTTTCAAACAAGGAAAACAAGCAGAAGTTCATTAACCTACTCTCCGGCAAGCTGGAACTTTCTGGAAGTACCACTCTCCACGCTGAAGGAGATGCAGATCTTCTCATTGTCCAGACTGCCATACAATCTGCGCAATCTGTCGCTACCGTGCTGATTGGTGATGACACTGACCTACTTGTCCTGCTTTGCTACCATGCGGACGTCACTGCAAATGAGCTGTTCTTCAAACCTGAACCGAAGCAAAGATCAAACACCAGGAGGATCTGGAATATCAAGAAAACCAAGTCCGTGTTGGGTCCAGATGTATGCGCCAATATTCTCTTTGTACACGCAGTTCTTGGATGCGACACCACCTCAAGGGTCCACGGAATTGGCAAAGGAGCGGCACTGGCAAAGGTCCGAACAGACATGCAGTTCCGTGACCAAGCTACTGTCTTTAACCGTCCTGATGCTACAAAGGATGAAGTCATTGCGGCGGGAGAGAAGTCCCTTCTATGTTTGTACAAGTCCAGATCTGATGAATGCCTCGATTCCCTGCGGTATTCCAAATTTTGTCAGAAAGTGGCCACAGGAACGACCTTTGTGCAGCCGGAAAGCCTTCCACCTACGTCTGCAGCAGCTGCATATCACAGTCAAAGGGTGTACTTCCAGGTACAGCAATGGAAAGGAGCACTGCTGGAGCCAGAAGACTGGGGCTGGAGGCTAACGGATGGAAAACTACTTCCGATACCAACAGACCTGCCGCCAGCTCATGAATCCCTTTTGGAGGTCGTTAGATGTAATTGTAGCGCCGGTTGCAGCACACAAAGATGTACGTGCAGGAAGCATGGGCTGGACTGCTCAACTGCTTGTGGCGTGTGTAAAGGCCAAAGTTGTACAAATTCGGCCGCGCCAGACTTTGGCACTGACACTGTAAACGAAGACTAATGTTTGACTTTAAAACAAAACAATCAGCTTGAGCGTCTTAATAATCAGCTTGAGCGTCTTTAATGTTTAAAATAATGCTTTCTCAGGTCCGCGGAGTAGTACTTGAGGCTTACTGGAAGTTAACAACGACAATAGCCTTCGAATTGTACAGAAAAGTGTATTTCCTCTTACCTGGGGTCCCTGTGGTCGGTATGAGATAGTATTTATACTATTTTGAAAGGGAAAATTATCATTTTGTAACTGCCAAAATACACAATATAGGATATTTTATGTTATCCAAGCTCCCTAGACAAAGAAATACATAATAAAAAAAATTCTATTAAAATTTGAGAGTTTTCTTAAATTGGGTGTCCTGTGGTAAAAGATCCAAACTTAAAAAGTTAAATTTGGGCATGTTGCCCTTAACGGATTTTGGGGGATTTTTAGTATGTTGCTAAGCAGACCACCCTGGAATGTATGGCAGTGAGAAAAATTCTGTTGCAATTTGTTTGATCACAAACCATAGATTGACTGGACTACTGCGGCAGTTGCACATTCTGAAAATGTAACACTAAAAACTCGAAATTATAAATATATTACATGATATATTTGTTTTGTCTTATCGGCTCATTTTTAGTAATTATATATAAAGATCGGGCCAAACGAGACCGAGAGTTGCCGGGAGTTAAAGAATGAGAGTTGAGAGAGAGTTTTCTTTAACGCTCGGTGACTATCGTCCGCCCGGCCAAACGAGAACGAAAGTTGAAGAGAGTTCATCGCGTGACAAGACATAGCGTCATCTGACCTTGTAATCACGCGAGTAAACAAACATAACGTACGGCTAGCCGGCTGTCCAGTGCAGTGAATTTTTCACGCAAGCGAAAAGCTGCTGCGTGCTTATTACTATACGTTCATGTTTAACGATGAAGAAGAGGATGTTCAGTCCTTAAGAAACCCGAATATCCCGAAATGCGCAGAACGTATGCGCAGTAACAAAAGGAGGCACTGTCCTGAAGGATGTGCTGTCTGTTGAGGTTACATGGCGGATATAGATATTGCAAAATAAAACATACCTGTTGGGACGGAATAGCACAAGTAGTTCGTGCAGGTAACTGCATCTGGTGTTCGGGAAAAGAAAAACACTGACCAAAGGCACTGTTACCGTTTGTTGAGTACTATGGGCTGGAGAAACTGCCCATTGGAGACGAGCTTGAGCTGGCACTATTCCTATCAACTTAATGGTCAACGGTGATCTTTTTCCTTTTATTACTATTTGTGTTGCCCTTCCTTATTTGCGTGGCCTTTGTTCTTTTAATACCACGGCCAGCGGAAAGATCCTCAGGAATTGCTCTAATTTTCCATCTAGCTCAGCAACAGCACGTGTGTGGGAACATGAGTGATGAGCTGCAAATCGAATGCAGGACTCGCTACATTCGTAATACGATCCATACTGTTTGGATTGTTTACAGCTGACAGTATAAGGCGACCCTTGGCTGCTGTTAGACTCGTTAGCCACATACCTCAGTCGATGACTAGTCACCCCAGGTGCGGTGACAATGGTTTCTGCTTTACAGGACAACAGCGAAGCTGCATTTTCGAACATCGACTTAAGAGTCGGAAATGGGATGCTGATGATTCCGCTGTTTTCTACAGTTATACTTAATTAACCCTTTACCGTCAGCGTTTTTCCCTTAGAAAAACGCATTTTTTACCGCTAAAGCGGTTTTTGAAGTGCTATGGTGCCAAATGCCCCTAAACTTTGCTACAAAAGCGTTTTCTTACATTTTAGCTCAATTTTGAGCCAGCTTCTGTTGAAAATTGTACATTATTTTGGTTTCACGCATGCGCATAAGCCAAAATTTGGACTTGTTTTTTTTTTCTGTTTTTTGCTGATTCATTTCTAATTTTTTCTCGCTTCTTTTGCTTTCCTTTTTCTCTCCCTTTCTTTTCTCTTTATCTTCTACCCTTTATCACCTTTCTATCCACTGGAAAAGTTTTTGCCTCAGTCCTTCTAAAAACCTGGAAATGGAACATTGATCAACTAGGTGACTTGGCCTATTTTAGCACCAACTTTGCAGCCAAAATTAGACACGTTTTTCTGGTATAGCTCTGCCAGAATTTGGTCGATATTCAAAATGGACACACGTATGGATGGATCTGTCCTTGCTGTGCTAGCTGCTTATCAAAACAATCTGGTGACGTCAAAAATGATGACGTCTTAAGTGGCTCAATGGTTCCCGACTTCAACGTCGAGAAAATACAACTCTTGACGGAAAAGAGTTTTAACTCAACTATCGAAAATCGTTGATCATGACAAATCTTACTCGTTTGAGTCTGATTTTGGTTGATTCATCAGGTTTAATGAAAAAAAAAACACATTTGAAACAAAATGTCCTTTTCTTAAGGGTGGCTTCGCGAGTGGTGTCGACTGCGAAACTTCATCCGCGGAGTAACAATCTACAGGTGACGATTCTTCGCATCTGACCTGAGCCCTGTAGAATTTGTTAAGACATGCCTCCTTTTGAGCTTTACTTTTCCTGTAGTATTGCTGTTCTTCGACCTTTAGGTCGCTATATAAGGGATCTAACGGGAGGTCTCCGATTCCAATAACAGCTAGTTTCTCCTCAGTTCTCTGACGGTCAACAGTATTTCGAATAAGACGTACAAATTGGGGAAGAGACAACCTTTTTTTTTCTGGTGGCTTCTTTATCCCTTTGCAACACAGAGTTCATACATTCGTTGCCGTTTTGATCGTAGACACTAGGCGGAAATCCAAGGCCGGCCATCGAACGTATATCTGCTGTCATTGTTCTCTTTATATCACTTGCTTTGTGCTTTAAAAAAATATTCTAAAAAGCGCTGTCCTTGCGGATGCCTGGCTTTCCATTCTTCTTCGATGGCATCTAACTTTTCGTTAAATTCAGAGGCACTTTGTGCATCAATCAATCCCGGCTGTCTTGTGGCTCCCATATTCATCCCAAAAATGTCCCTTTTATATTTCTGTGCTATTGCGTTAGGAATTCCAAGTTCTGTAAGCTTTGAAGAAATATTATCCTTCATGTGAAGGTCACACATGAGGTGGACTGCAAACGGTAATGCCCTTCCAAAACCGTCTGACAGTGCTTTCTCCCCGTCAGTGCCATAGGCGAGGACGTTTTGCGTTTGTTCATTAAGTTTATCATCGTCGACGACAGTTCATAATAACTTCCTGGCTCTTTACGGTGTGTAGAAGAATAGGTCCAATTCTTACTGGGTGATTCCCTTCCTTCGTTCGAAGAAGTAGATTACGGTAAGTGGTAAGGGTGACATAATACTTTCCAAAATTAAAAGTTGGGTCAACGCCCAAAATCGAAAACATTGCTGGATTGCAGCAAAATCGCTCAAGGTCGTATAGTTGTTGATTTGTCGTAAGTACGACACAAGGGTCGGCCGAGTTGTCGACTTTCCTGACAAACACTGATTCCGGAGTGCGATTATCGTCCTTAAGCATTTGTAAAAGTTCGACGAAATCATCGTCTGGCTTTTCTTGGGAGTTCTGCTTTAAATTCTGTACCTGTTTGATGTCACGTGCATGATTTGCCACAGACGTAAAACTAAGAAGCCCACCACTTTCTTCTAAACTGTTATAAAATACCTCTTTGGGTGCATGTGATTTAACTTGTTCCTTAAGTCTGGCTTTAACAAGTTCTGACGTGCGAAAGTAAGGCCTGTCCCGTAGGCTGTTTCCATGTGGTCTTACTTTCACCTCTTTTTCTTTTCCATCAAAGACGTATTGAACAACAGCCAGATCATGCAACTTGTCATTCGAATCTGTAAATAACCAATAATAAGAACTATGTCTTACAAAAATCATCAAACTAGGAGTGGCCAGTACCACTCACCAGGTCGGGGGGGGGGGGGGGTGGAGGGCGGGGGTTATTAAGCATGATCCCTCTCAGTTACACAATGTTATGAAAGTGGTTAAAATCTCAACTTGCAAACCAAAGTTCATCAAAATAATTTTTTTTGATCATTGGAGGGAGGGACCACTCAACTCGTATTCGTAATTATTAGACCTAAAGTGCGAGTTTTGAGCCACCCTCCCTTGGTGAAGTGCCGCAGATACACGGGTATAAGTTTTGGCCTCTCTGTCCTGAACATAATTTTGTTGAAGATTTTCCTAAACAAGGTCTGAGTTTTTCATAAAGAAATAGCAGAGAACGCATTTTGTCCCTTGCCCTAAGTAGGGTTCTAAAGCAGAGGTTGTACTTGTTTCTTTTCCCAAAGCGAGTCAGTGTTTCAATCCCACAACGGCCCCCCCCGTCCCCAAACTTGGGTTAAGTACCCCCCTCATGGGGACTTCAGATGGGGGGGGGAAGGACTGAGTAGGGATCTGGAGTTTCAAATGAAAGTAAAATGGATTCCTTAAATATGTATAGCGAAATCTTTATTAAGCGACTGCGACCCTAGCAGGAAGACAGTAAAAAGGTATAGAATAAATTGACAGTAAAACTTTTGTTGATAAAATTATGATTTGTCTTGAATAGACATTTTGTTCTACGACCTCTGTAAAGACAGGATAGAGATGAGACTTATGATACAGTTTTTTTTTCTTTTTGCTTTCTTGCTGTCTTCAGTTTGCTATTTTCGTGTTCAAGAACACAAATTGACAATACAATCTCCCGCCAAAAACGTGACATTTCAAACTGTTTTATATGTAGTGGGCTGAAGTTCAACCACCACCTACGTCCACGTGACAAACCAAAATAGTTTCCCAGGTTTTCAAACAAAGAGGGCCGATCGGAGCTCAGCTCTAAATTAATTATATGTAAATAACAATAATAATAATAATAATAATAATAATAATAATAATAATAATAATAATAAGCTTAATTTCTGTCTGCAATGGGGCAAAATTGTAATACCTGTTAAGAGAATAACGATTCTCAACAGCTCTTTCTCGCTATATTTCTGTAGAAAGAGCGTGTACATCGATAGACACCTGTGTCTTCACGCATTGATTCGGGGACTTTGATTGGTGACTGCCTTGATCCCTTCTTGTAGTAGAACGTCTTAGTTCCTGTCCCTTTCCATACTCCAAGATCATCCGCCAAAAGAGCCTTTAAGTTCTGAACATGAGGTGCTTTAAGATCTACCACGAACAGCGCATTTTTCGACACTGATGTGGGTACCGCCTTGGCAACCCTGTCTTTATTAATACTCGTGTTGAGCAGTAACTTGACAGCTGCATCGGTTGTAATTCCCTTTCGTTTTCCAAGAGCGTACACTGGGAGCATTGGGTCGTCGTGCCAGAGGGTGTCCTTATCACTGTCACCTTGCCTTGAGTCCAACTAATCACTGTCATTCGTCTGGTGAGAAAAAGATAGTAATTAACTGAAAAAGAAAACCAACGAAAAATTCATGCAGGCACAGACTGGCATTCTAGAAATTGACTAAACAGCTTATCAGTTGGTCAGAAATGTAGTTTACCTTATTAAGCTCTTCTAACAGAGAAGAATTGCCTTCTTTGAAGCTAGGAAAAGTCTTGCCTTGTCCTGCATACGATTTTCTCTTTGCCGCAGGAGAGAAATATGCTGGCAAGTCATAGTCACTGTAAGAAACCAAAATATCACTGTGATCCTGAGGAACTTAAAAGTTGGACTGATTTATAATTATTATTACAATCACTTTCAAATAATAAGACCGCGTGTTGTTGTTTTAACTGCTGTTATGATTCTGTTCATTGAAGGGGTGTCTGGCAGTTCTGAGGGCCCCTTCGTATTATTTGCCCCGCTAACGGCTTCCTAATAAAAAATTCAACCTGACTCATCCTGGTTTCATGCGCTTCTGTTAAAAGGAGAGAGTTCAGCAGCATTAGCCGAGTTTCGAATTTAATCGGCAAAAATGGTTTGCATATATTAAATACGTAATGGTGAAACAAAGAATAATAGCTTTTTACTGTCATGCTCGTTATCCAGCACTCCACGTACATTGTACCTCCGGCCTCCTGTGAAGAGGTCCTGGCTTGCATAATGAATTGCAATAATTGTCGCTTTGAGGCTAAACTTTTTAATTGACAAATTGGATCAGGAGGGAGGGGATGACTCTATTGTTCTCAATTTATTTACCGCGACCGACTCATCAGTACCAGTGTGACGTCACATAGCAACAAGTCAAGGCTCTTGTTCGGCTTCTCCAGATTAGCGTTCGGACGCCATTGAAGTCAGGAAACACAAAGAAGGCTAATACGGGTTATTATTCAGCTATTACTCACTAATTGATCGTAAGTGTGCAAGCTCTGTTGTAATCATTGCATGTTTATTGAAATTGTTGATCTTTTTGTGGCCACGTTTGTTTGTAATTTTGTTAAATTGAAGTCGGGACAAGTGGCGGGGCCGCCATCTTGACTTCGTGACTGGCGAAGTCCACAAAAACATTCGCCGTTTTCTCCTTAAGTTTTCAATTGATCAACCTCATAAAAGGACGTTTTATTCCTTGATAATAAAGGTTTATAGCTATTGGTTGTTTAAGCCAATCGAATCAGCCATATTGCTCATCAATCCTTTCGAGTGCGAAGGTACTTTTTGCTTGCATCGGTTTCAATGTTAGTCTGGCTTATTAAGAGCCTCGATAGTCTGTTTTCACAAATTTGTTGCCTTGTTTAGTTCCTGTGGGTAAATTTGTTGGTTTATTGACTTCCTGAGTGTAATGTATTAGGTTGTAGACTGCCTGTATGTAAATTTTGTTTGCTTGTTGAATGCCTGCGTGTAAATTTGCTAGGTTGTTACGTTGACTGCCTGTGTGTAAATTTATTGTGTTGTTGACTGCCTGTGTGCAAATTTCTTGGGTTTTGACTACCTGTGTGTGAAGTTTATAGGTTGTTTACTGCCTTTATGTTAACCCTTTCACTCCCAGAGTCAGTTATGGAGACAATAAGGTGATCCTAACTTCTGAGTCTGTGGATGAAACCATATGGTGTGACCATTCAAATGAAACCTCTTTAACAGTACTTTGACATGGTACTATTTATATTTAAGTTTTTTCAAAATGAAATTTGGGATTTGTCTTGAATTTTGAATTTAGGCACTCTTGGGAGTGAAAGGGTTAATTTGTTGGCTTGTGACTGCCTGTGTGTAAATTTTATCCTTTTGGGTTGTTGACCTGTGTGCAAACTTTTTGGGTTGCTGACTGCCTGTGGGTATTTTTTTTTTTTGGCTGTTGACTGCCTGTGTGTAAATTTATTGGGTTTTTGACTGCTGTGTGTAAATTTTGATGGCTTGTTGAATGCCTGTGTGTAAATTTTGTTTGCTTGTTGAATGCCTGTGTAAATTTTGTTGGCTTGTTCATTGCCTGTGTCAATTTATTGGGTTGCTGACTGCCTGTGTGTAATGCATCAATCATTTCCACAGTGCATATCCCCACTCCCCCTCTCAAGGCTGCGCCCCAGGTGTAAGGATTTTTGTTAAAACAAACCGGCAAATGCCCCATGGAAGGGACAAAAACCCGACCAGATGCCCTGGCCTATGGGTACAAAAATAAGTTGATTTCTTTGTTTTCAGGCTTACCTTTATTCTAATGAAAGCTAAATCAGGCCAAGCTAAATCTCAGTTTAGTCTTATTTCTCTGTATTACTTCACTAATCATCCGTTCTGTGGATATACCCTCTATTTTGTCCTACTTATACAAAGTTTGTCAGAAATTTACGTCCTTGCCTGATGAACTTGTCGCTGAAAGTAATTGACAGTGCTGTGACGTAGGCTAATGTCTGGCCTGGACAATGAGAAAAAAAGCCCCACTAATGCCTGGATGGGAGATGGGCACTGCTGTTCATTGGGTTGTTTACTGCCCATGTGTTAATTTGTTGGCTTGTGACTACCTGTGTGTTAATTTTTTGGATTGTTAATTGCTTGTATGTAACTTTTTGGCCAGTTGTTGACTACCTTTATGCAAATGTTGTTTTATGTTGTCGACTGCCTGTGTGCAAATTAATTGGCTTGTTGACTGCCTTTGTGTAAATGTTTTGGCTTGTTGACTGCTTGTATGTAAATGTTTTTGCTTATTGACTGCTTGTAAATGTTTTGGCTTGTTGACTGCTTGTATGTAAATGTTTTTGCTTATTGACTGCTTGTAAATGTTTTGGCTTGGTGACTGCTTGTATGGCTTGTTGACTGCTTGTGTGTAAATGTTTTTGCTTGTTGACTGTTTGTGTGTAAATGTTTTGGCGTTTTGATTGCTTGTGTGTATATATTTTGGCTTGTTGACTGCTTGTGTGTAAATGATTTGGCTTGTTGACTGCTTGTGTGTAAAGTGGTTGGCTTGTTGACTGCTTGTGTAAATTTGTTTGCTTGTTGTCACTGCCTGTGTTTTGTCTGGTTGAGTACCTGTGATGACTTTTTGGGGACATTGGAATAATAATTTTACTGTGTGAAGCAGTAACAATTATGCGTGAGATAACTGAAATCATAAATAGCGACACATAAGAGAAAAAATCCTTTAACAGGAAAAAAACAAGTGTAGTGACAAAGTTATAGCATACCATGTATAGTAAAAAAAAATTATAAAGACAGGTGGATGATAATGGGAAAAAATTATTACAAGTGACAAAAAATAAATAAGAAAAAACCGTGTTGTGAAAAATTGGGTAATATTTAGAGTAAAGTAGAAAGGAAAATATAATGATGAATAAAAACATGGTATGGTGTATTGTGCATCTTGTGATGGCTGTCCTGTGCACTCACATTGTATTTGCAATCATTTCATTAACTTTGCCAAGGATTTGAAAACCCCATGTTCTCTTTGTGTCCCTTTACCATCTTATGAAAAGCAAGTAACTTAACTCCCTTGGGGCATTATAATACACGATGTGTTCTAAAGTCAAATAATGCCAAATTTGGATGTTGGACTTCTATTGTGGCCAGTCCTTTTTTTGATATTGTTCAAAAGTAAGACTTTTTCAGAACATCGGCCTGTCAAACCTTTTTGTTTCTATTGTAACTATCTGTCATTAATACATTTACTGTATTTTCCTATTTTGCAGTGTACAGCATTTGTTTAAGGCAAATGTTGAAATACGTACATCTGAAGATACTATCATAAACTGCTATTATTATTTTGAGATTATTGTTATCTTCCCTTTCAAAAAACAGTCCGTTACATAGACCACCACAATATTCATATTCGCACTGGTATAACACCACAGTTTTTTCTTTCTATTCTAATGACAATATACCTTTTGGTTTCTTATGGCATGTTGTTAAACCTTGGCACAATCATAATTTGCTATTGGACTGTGAGCTTCATTCTGCTCCTTTTTACTTAGTAACTGCTGCTTCTATTTTGACCATATCAGCCCTATGGTTCATAGGTAGTGACTGTAATAACAATAAGGGAAAACTTTGATGCTAGTTCCAGACACTGTCTAGAAATGCAACTGTTTTTCCTATTTTGTATCTTTGCTTTGGTGTACTGCTAAGTTATCCTTGTCCAAAAATGGTTACTGAATTGCACCATTCAGGTTTTCTCTTTAGCATGGTGATAAGATTAAAAAGGTTTGTAAAAACCCTTCCAGCTATAGACATAACAGCCAGGCAAATCGCATGTGTTCACTTTTGCATGGTATGTTACTGTAAGAGATTTGAGATCTCAATAAAATGCCAAATTCAATATAACAAGTGATTTGTATTGGCTGTCATGCTGTGGCAAGCCTTTACATGATGATTTTGCACCTTTGAAGGAATTAGCTGGAGCAGGACAAATGGTTGCTACACTCGTGGGATGGCAGAATTGAATGCTGTTTGAAGGGCTGTGAAAATGAGGCAGGGTCTCATGAATTTGATAGCACGATTGGGCAGTGTGAAATAAAATGTACCCGTAAGGACACAACATCTGATTTTAAACAAAACTCAATAATGTCAGAGAATGTGATAACGCTCACGAGAATCTTCATTAGGAAGGAGGTGGGTTATCCGAGGAAGAAGAAGAACAATATGGCAGTTTATCACTCTTAGATGTTCTTTGCCCCTTCCCTAACCTGGGCTTGATCGAGAGATTTGCTTCCTTGACAAACACCTGGAGAGAATGAAATTTGCAATTGTACCTCACCGATCAACTGAAAAGTCTATGTTTTCCTTACCTTTCTTAGCTTACTGTGGGGGTTTCAATGGAACGCAAATTTCTTTCAAAGAATTGGCTTAATTCAGGCCTATCTTCCCGACGTCAGAACTCCACTGAACTGTACATGCACAATTCAAAGACTTCAATTCTAAACTGAACTTCTTTATATGGATTATGGTGACCTATACGTGGTTTTTGCGTAAACAACTTAGCCGCATTAAATATCTAAATCGTGCGCTCTTGCATTCACCCCTTGAAATTTAATCAGACCAGGAGCGAAGGAAGAGTCTAGGGCGTACTTGGTATCACGGCGAAAACCACCGAGATTCAGTTCCACTCGATCTCAGTTTCTTAATTACTCCACGATATTACCGTAGTGTCATCGTAAAGAGCTTTTTGCAGTTTCCTTTTCTTACGTAACTTTCTCCAATAAAACGTGCTCTTCTGGGAGACGTGCTTCACCAATGTTCCGTATCTTAGCATCACATTTCCAATCTCATTTACCGAGTAATCAGTCATGCATGAGATTAACAAATCGTGTATTCGATCACATCTGTGATTCTGTACCTTATCAACCAAAACGTTGAGCTAACACTGAAATGACACCTCACCTTCTTATACTCATTGTTATCGTTCCCCTCGAAACTTAGCAACCCAGTCCTGGGAAAGGGCTCCTTCATTCTAAACTTAGCCTGTTCCAGGCGTTCAGATAGTGGCCTGCGAAATTTAAAAACGTCAGACCCCTTTCATCTGAATATTACTTCGGACAACAATTTCGGACTTTTTTGGAGTTTTTTGGACTTTAATATTTAACCTTTAACCCCAATATCAACGTGCTAATATTCTCCTCACCGGTTCTCCCTACATATCCTGCGGCACTTAAAAGTCAAGACATGTCATCTTTGGTGATCAATTTCTTTATTCTCATGCCCTGTACGCTTGAATAAGTAGTGATATTGTAACGAGAAGGTAGATGCTTGTCACTTTTAGGGCTTAAAGGGATAACAAGAATAATTAAGACAGTCATCATAGCACTGGGAAATAAGCCGGATTTTAATATTGATCGTAACTTTACCTACCATTTGTACGCGTATCTGCGGTAAAACTAACCACCACATTCAGCCATTAAAAAAGGCCTTAAAAACTCAAAGTTCTATCATGATTGCAATTTGCGTTATTGGACATATTAAGATCCCAGGTTATAGTACGGTGTTTGCGTGGGAGAAGTAGCCTATGGATATGTAGTGGACTATATTTGACTGACGTGATGTTCAATTCGTCCCTTGTCAGAATATAAAAATTTGACTGTTTTAACGTTAAGGTACTTTATTTGTTTGGACGTTTAAATTTTCGGACGTTTCGTTTTGTCGGAAATTTAAATTATAAGCTCCAAAGTTTGTTGAACGTAAAGTATATGTGGGGGCTCCGAAGGCGGTATGATATTTTAGCTGTTTCTGTCTGAAATTATTAGGAAATAGATTTGGCCATTATATTTTAGTGTAAAATAGACTACACTTTGTCCACGGTCTTAGCTATATAGAACCTTCACTGTTTACCGTCAAAGACGTTAGAAAGGAAATGAAGCAGTAATAAGTGGCAGCGAGACGCCGACAAAAGCTCGCGAAAAGACATGGCTTTTTGAACACGACACGTCCCTGAGCCAGTATAAAAAACTTCGTGCTGCATGTATCGTGGACAAAGGCTAGCGATAAGTGCACACATATTAGCTTACACAAGAGGGTCACAAGAGGCCCGGGGGGTACTCGGAAAATTTTTGGTACCCTATACCAGGTCACTTTCAGCTCCATTTCGTAACCCTATTCTAGACTAGACGCCATAAATCCTTACCCTATCCCAGACTAGCTATCTTCCAGAAATCTTCCGTTCAAAATAACCACGTAGTGATTTCAATGGAAAACCATCTGTCGATCAACAAAGTTGCCGTGAATGAATTTACATTTTTTCCGAGTTTTTCAAACCTTATCTAAATTTGTCCCCCTACTTACCACTGGTTTCCCGTTAACTGATACCCTATTCTAGACCAAAACTCCATGATATCTATACCCTATCCCAGATCAAAGTTCCTGAAAACCATACCCTTCACAGCGGCACATACCTATATAGGTTATATATGAGAGTACCCCCCCCCCTCGGGACAAGAGGATCCGAACGTCTTGTCGTTACTTCATGACCCCGAACAAGATCTAGTCTAATTTTCATGCGTGTGTGCATTTTGTGATTCTGACACCGTTACTGATATCTCTGTGACACGTCACATAACTACATGCCCCCTTATGCAAACGAACAGTAACGCTCTTGCTGCTACATGCACCCTTGTTCATTAGTTCAGGAATAACAGCTCTCAAGTGGAACTCCTGTTATTTTTGCGAGTGTACTTAAGGCCTGAGAAAGTTTTAAAATCCACCAGCGTCTGTAACATGGTCCGGCACCCCTAAAATTTTGGGCACTGATGTCCATCACACTGATCTGTTTACACGGGAAAAATCGAGGGTGCCGTGCCTCAAAATTTGGGCACCAGTGCCAGATTAATACGGGTACCGAGCCCACAACACTTATTGTGTAAACCGGGCCTAATTTAAACAACTTTCGACATTTGGAATTCGCAGTGATGTCATGACGACGTCGAAACGACGTTGTTCGCTAATTATCGCTTGTTTTTAGTTTTGGGTGCAGAAATTCTCGCGTGTATTTCGGTGAGGATTACGACAGTGTCCTTGAGTATTTACTTGTCAGTGATTAACACTCATTCACGTTTCCCAGTCACTTTTAAAGTCAAGTACCCTCAACATCAATGATGACACAACATATTTATCTACAAAAATGATAAATTGCAACACTCAACAATCCTAGTAACTGAAAAAGTTAGGTTACTCAAGTGGGATTCGACCCCAGGACCTTCGGGTTTTCGAGCCTCCTGACATTTTAAAACCGGAGTACCTCCCGTTTGAGGGCTTATGGACGCTGGTGCATTAATTTTCTCGGGCTTTACTGTCGCAAAAAATATATATATATATAATATATCAAGAGTTTCACTGGAGAGCCGTTATTCCTGAACTAATGAACAAGGGTGCATGTAGCAGCAAGGACGTTTAAAGTAATACTTTTTGTGTGTGTGTTTTTTTTTAACTTGAGCTTTTCGTGTGTATGTGGGCATGTAGTAATGAGACGTATAACAGAGATATTTAACAGTGTCAGAACCTCAACGTGCACTCACTCATGAAATGTGACTAACTCTTGTTTGGGTTCAAGTAACAACAACAAGTCATAATCCGTACGTTACCCTCTTGTGTAAGCTAATATGTGTGCAATTAACACTAGCTTTTGTCCTCAAGACATGCAGCTCGAAGTGTTTAAAACTGGCTCAGGGACATTCAGTTTCTTTTCGTGAACTTTTGTTAGCCGACTCGCTGCGACGCCGCCACTTGTTACTGCTGCTTTACTTTGAGGGTAAACAGTGAAGATTCTAAGACCGTGGACAAATTATAGTCTATTTTACACTAAATAGAGGGGGGGGGGGGACAGGGGGGTTTAAACCTCCCGCTTCCCGTACTCTTTAATCCCGGTTCCCGCCCTGTATTTTTTGGCTCCCGCCCCTTTGCGTTTTTTCGATTGCGAAATATTGCGCAATGTTGCGTAATTTAACCCTCTTTCTCCCGCTTCCCGCCACCTTGGGAATCCCGCTTCCCGCCCCCTCTTCTCCCGCCTCCCGTACACCTCCCGCCCCCTTTTCTCCCGGTCTCCCGCCCCCTTGTCCCCCCCTATAAATATAATAGCCAAATCTTTTTCCTAATAATTTCAGACAGAAACGGATTAAATATCATTCCGCCTTTGGAGCTCCCACTTCAACAAACCAGTCCAGTGAAGGGAAAACCTGCAAAGGGTAAAAGTTCCACAAGATCATGCAGTGATGCCCAGCGAGGTATACTGAAGACAACACCGTCCACAGTGACATGTTTATAATGCAACAATAAGGTTTTCCTAACCAGTGATGTTCCCTGAAAGAAACAGTGTACCCATTAATGTTGCATTAATAGTCTAATATACAGTCTAGAGTACATGTGAATGTCTTGCCAGCCTTTCTTTTTAAAATCCCTTAAATAATTGAGAATGAGTACCAAAAAGCTCAAAAATGTTTCAAGGAAAACAACACTTTACAGTGTTAAACCTCTGCAACTCAGTTGCATCCAAAAAACGCTCAAAGGAAAGATTCTCCAAAAGTTATTTAAAGCTGGACACTAGTTTTTTGTAAGCAACACAGCTACATGTTACCAAACCTAAATATGATTTATAGTGTAGACCTAAAGACAACTGAACCGTCAGATTTTCGACTCGGGGATTTTTCGCTGACGGTAGTGCACAAAAAAAATCTTATCTATAGCATCTGCTGTTACATGTAAGTAAGCTTACACTTTAGCAAAATCCTTTACAGTTACCGCTGTGGCTCAGGTGTGTGTAGCGGTTTCTTCTCTATTTACCACTCCATCGACTTTGAAGGGATTGATGAGACGAAACATAAGCACGGAGGGACTGAAACTCGGCACACAGAAAGCTTGGTATACCATTTGCCAAACCTCCTATTCTGGGATCAGAAGATCTACGCATAACTGTATGAGCTGCCGGTAAAGGTTCACTGGCAAGCAAATTCTGCCTACGTGATAACCACTTGGTAGTATGTTTAAATTCCAAATGTAAGGCTTTTAAGCATTTCTACCAACCGACAACTATCGTAAAGAAGTCTTTCACTTTTGTTGAGTCCTAAGTAACATCGACTACAGTAACTGAATCATCCAAATCGTAGGAAAATACTCATTTTTCCGATAAAATAGAACGACGAATTCGCCCGCCATATTGAAATTCACCGATGTATGACGTGACGTCACACTGGTACTGATGACTAAACCAATGTTTTCCTTGGAGACACCCCCTCCCTCCTGAATTGGATTAAAAACTAAGGTGTAGAGAAATTACGTACGCGTCTGACTGCGATTCCGAGTCTGTCTCCGGGCTTGGTTCCTCGACCCGTAACTGAAAGGGATTTATGTGAAACATAATTAATATATAATTGAAAGTGAAATGCCGTGCTCTGTTCATTTTGAACTTTTTCAAGAACTTATCGAGAGCGATTTCCGTTGCCAAAAAACAACACAGTCGGGCTTACCTTCTGTCCAACCTTTGGAACACCTTCGTAGCCAATGGCCGGACAGCTTTCACTAAAAGTCAATTAAATAAATTTTTTTTTAGAAAACTGGCTGTGACTACAATTGCTGTTTGAAATGTAAAAACTGCTATCTATGTTATTTGGAAGCAACAAACTAGAAAACAAACAAACTAGAACATTAATATTGAAATATTTTAATATTTTAATCAAATGAAATATTTTACTTACGAGCTAGGCGGCTTAGGCTTCTTTGCAGGCGATCCCGCTTCAGATGAACCGCTTGAAATTGTTATAGTTTCCTTGGCGGCTTCATTGGCACTGAAATATATTTGAAAGCCACAAACCAAGTGCTAGTATTTAAACATTTTAAGATAGTTTGGTTTGGAATTCTTTATCATATCGATTTCGATTAAATAGCCACTTACCGTTTTAATACATCTTCTCCACAACTTCCCTGCAACACGAATACTTGGTCAGTTAATCGCACAGAATGACATGGGAAAGATACTAGTATAGCTTAGAGACCCAAAAGCTTGCTTTTCGTACTCAAAGAAATATTTTCTAAAAGATGCTGACTACCTGCAGCATCACAGCCAGCCCTCTTTTTGCTTCGCTTGTGGGAACTAATGGCAGATGACTTCAATGAGACCCTACCAAAAAGAAAAGAAAATATAAACAAAAAACAAGTCAAACAATACATTTATCAAATGATATACGAGTGATACTGTAAAACTAATCCGATTATGGGCTCTGGGCTTGTAAAACTTCATAAGATGTTTTCGGCTGGCTTATTTCCGGATGGAAATGCCGTCAGCTGGCCAGGTAAGAACTGCATTGGACACTAACGATCAGTTCCGCCTAAATACATTTCCCCTTACTGATTCAAAATGAGTCGACTTATAACCAATGCAATGAGTCGATGACGGAAATCAATCGGGTTAAAGGGAAGGGGCTTATAAGAGGGTGGGGGGGTGGGGGGGGGGCTGCTAAGCTAAATAATTATTTTCCATTGAAGGCACTCCTCGTCGCCTGTTTCGCTGGACAAGGGTAACGTGGCTTTTCTGCACGAGATTGTTGATGCCCTGTACGTGCGAGGGGGAGGGGGGCTCATTTTTGGAGAACGTTCAACCGGAATTCTACGACATAAGCGTCTATTGTCAATTTAACCCCTCCGCGCCACCCCACCGGCGTTTATTTTAAAGCCTGGTGGACAAGGTGTTTGTTTGAATTCCTAGCCTTTTCTGGCCTTTTGTGTTTCAAGAAAAGATTTTCATTCCTCATTCTTGACAGCCTCATTCTTGTCTAACGGGCTTATTCACAGCTTCCGCTTTTAGACCCGTCGTTTATCGAGGCCCAGCGTTTAATCGAGAAAATAAGGTAAGCACAGAAGACAGCTTAAGACAGTGTACTTGCCTCTTTTTTTCCTCTTTCTCGGATTCAGACGAACCTTTCAGTAAGAAGCGAAACAACAATATTACTTCGGTTACTTGCTCTACCGCATTACTGATCTTACACACATCGCTTTAGAATGTATTGCGATAATGATACTTACTTCCAATAACCACTTGGGCGTAACTGCGGGTTCCTTTTTCCATTTCTCAGCTCTCAGAAGATTTCACAGCACCTAAACTTGGTCAACTGAGACACCAATGTCTCTGTCTGAACATTTTAAATTACGCGTAGGCTTTTTAAAAATCTTTTGTTAATGAGACAAAGAAAACGGACACCACGCGCGCACGTCAAAAGCTAGCCTGCGTAGCAGGCGAAAACGGGGAAGGGGAAGGGGAGCAAGGGCACGGGAGAAAATGGGGGACTGGGGGCTAGGGACGAGGGAACGCCTGCTACAAAGACCCCTATTTTTTCATTTCTGCGGCCGCCAGCGGCCGCAAAATTCTGATTGGTTAATTTTTGGCAGCAAGTCCCACGAGAATCACGCACGCAATTTGACGAGGACGTGCTGTTAGAATATTTCAACTTGGTAGCGAAATTATCTTGATACCAGAGCGAGAAACGGCAGTTTAGAGCTCTTTTAAGGGGAAGAGATGTTTTATGAGCTGATAGCATAGCTCCGTTGAGCCAATCAAAATGCTAGAAAGCCAATATACCTAGTCCAGTTTTTAATAATAGTAGATATACTTCAATAAGTTAGCCCATGTTGATTTCGCAATCGATTTCATCAGAACTAAAGTGACTTGCTACTTGTGACACTTGTTACGCAAGACGTATAAAACATCGGATCAAAATGAAACATGCGTACGCTAACAAACAGAATAAGGGCATTTCCAAATGAAAATTGTGACAAAACAAACATAACATACATTCGGGTGTAATCAACGTCTGTTCAACTTCAACGAATAGTTAAAGTTTATCTGACGGCGGTCATGGTAGTTCAAGTCCACGGCTCAGTCTATTCGTTTATCAAATCAATAAGCCCATCCAATCCCTCGCACAATCAAAGTGGTTGCATCATCAGTATTGCAATGTGGGCATGTAGTACTGTCCGCCACCCACTCGGGCGCACACACGGGTCACCTCCCAAAATACTGTTACAGCACTGGGCCATGCCCACCGGAGGGCTCCACATGTCTCTACAAATTGTTCTTTGAATGTCGCTAGTTCCCTTATTTGCAGGTCCCCAATCTTGTTATTAATTTCTACACAAAGTTCCGAAACTCGGGTAACGTTCTCGTCCATCGCATCCATCCTCAGCATCAACTTAACAAGAGAACAGAGGGAAATAAAGCGAAAAGAACAAGAAAAGCACTGCCTAGGGAGGGCGAATTGGGCAACCTCCCCCTAAAAGTCTGCTGTTTTTAGTGTTTTGATTTAGTGTTTTCAGAAATAAATGGAATCAATACGAAGCTTGACTTTCTAAATTAAAATCAAAAGTTCAAAAATCTTGATTTTTCTACTTTCAATCGGTACGAGAGAAATGAGAAAAGGACAATTGAAAATAAAAATTTTCTGAAAAAAGTTAACTTTCAATATTACATTTTCGGTGACAAAAAGAAAGCTGAAAAATCGAAAATCAGAAAAAAATGGATGATTTTTAATTTTCAATTTGTATTTGAAAATCGAAAAACACAAAAATTCTGATTTTGTATTTTCAATTTGAAATCAAAAATCGATTGGCGCGAAGGTACACGGATTCTGCACACGGAGCAGACAATATAACAAAGATTATTATTCAACAAATTGTCACTATGCCCATATATGGTCAGGAAGCCCTCAATATCTGTCATCCGTACATGACAGATATCCAGCGATATACGTAGATGACCATATTTGGAAGTGCACTGCAGATCTGTTCAGGCGGCCATTTTGAAAAGCGAGGAAGTTTTAGCAGTGTTCTCGGGAAATTTTAACACCCTGAAAGAAACTTTCCAGGGTTAAATGCTCTTAAAAAGTCGACAAGTATTTGCTTCAGCTTACAAGGATATCCAGAGGTTGATTTGGAATTTTCATAGTGAGAACTCAACCCAGAAAATGCTCTTGCGAGCGAAGCAGAAACTCACTATTTGCTCACGGAAAGCTGTAAAGTTAAAAAAGATTTTGATTCAAAGGAAGAGGACCTATTCTCGGTAAGGTAGCAATATATTTTTTGACTTTGCCTTGTCGTTTCCAAACATGAGTTTGTAAATGAGCCTTTTTAAGTGAATGATAGTAAACTTCGATTTCTTGAAGTTTTACTTTGGTTTTTATTATGTGTTGCTAGCTTTTAGCGTTTTTATCAGAACTATGGTTTTTCTTCTTCTGAAAATGGAAGTCGATGAGAATTTGTTGAATAATAAAACAATTATCCTGCTCAATCTTGCGGAATATCCCCTGATTTAGCCAACTCGGCCTACGGCCTGACGTCGGCTAAGTATCAGGCGATATTCCGCGCGATTTCGCAGGATAATTGTTAAATAGACTGCATCTGAGGCCAAACAAAGCATGACTGTGGTTCCGGTTACACTGGAAAACTGTAAAGTGGCTGCCTGTTGCTTGGTCCTTCGGAAAACAAATTCTTGGTCTTTTTTTAACACCTCTTTTGTAGGAAAGGCTTTGTCATAAAATCTCTCCTGAACAAAAAATCACGAAACTACTTTGAAGCAAGATTAGAAGTGAGGTTTCACTGTACTGTTGGGTTCAAGTTCCTTTAAATATTTAAATGGCGATATTAAAGTAACTTACATACAGACGGTCCATACAAGAGTTAAACTCAGAGGGGAAAGCAGACTCATGTGCCGAATAGACTGTAGATGCGGGGGCAGAATTTTGCTGTCCCCGCAACATGTTGCATGAAATTCAGCTGGTTTGAATTCGTACGTCGTGAAGCGGGGACACACTTATGTCCAGGTTTGCACGCAGCTGCGAAATTTGTGTGCAAACCTGGACATATCTCATTATGTTGACCAAAACGATCGGACACACGGGTGGCTGAAAAGAAGAGACGAAAAAGGAGCGTCCCACACCATTTTTAAGTTGCTAGCGGTGGAGGATACCCCAGGATTTGCAGAATTTGTTTAACTTCGTCCCCCGAAGCCGCCATCTTGAAAGACTGGTAAAGTCTGAGGGCTTATGGGATAGCCAATGGCGTTTTGATTGATTCTCGCTACTTTGTAGCGGGGACAGTTTGCAAGAGCAGTGCACACGATGGAACATTGAAATTGGGGTCATTTTGTCGAGATATGTCCAGGTTTGCACCCAGCTGCGAAAATTGTAAAATTCACGAAAAATTGGAAAATTCGTCGAGTCAGTGAAAACCAGTAGAAGAGGAGGTTGAGAGGGCCCCGACAAGAGCTGCGATTTTTGCGAAAAACTGCGAAAATTGTGAATATTGTAAAATCTGCGAAAAATTGAAAAATTCGTCGTGTCAGTGAAAACCTGTAGAAGAAAGGGTTGAGAGGGCCCCGACGAGAACTGCGATTTTTGCGAAAACCGCGAACATTGCGAATATTGTGACACCTGTGAAAATAGTGTAAAGATTGGGATAGAGGGCCCACTTCTATGACGAATGACGTCATACACAATACAAAGTGGAATCATTTTATGGTACAGTAGCCATGCGTAGTTGTTAATCAAGTGAATTATCATGACTAGTATAGTAAGCTTATTGTAAGAACATAGCTTACTGTCGATTAGTTACAATAGGCAAGATACAAAAACAATAGCATGAAGGTAAATATGGGTTTTCTCACAAATCCATTTGTTGGTGTGATTAAGCTGGAGGCAACAAAATGTTGTTTCAGACTGTTACACTTTTGTCCTTTGTGTGATGTTTTACGTGGTCATGGAAGCTTATGACCAAGATCAGAAATTCCCGTGATGCTGCATCAGTGAAAATTAAAATTATATGAAGGAAAAATAGTCGGTAGAATGAAATAATATTGTCGTGGAAGTTTTAGTTGAAATCTTGCTCAATATCCTTGACCCCAAATAAGGAATGACTTGTAATTTACAGCACGCAATATGTGTGAATGCCATTTAGTCAAATCCAGCTGATAATTATTGTCTCGCGTTCCCTAAGCTTGTTTCATGTGCCATATGGCACAGAACTGCGAAAAATCGCAAGTTTACGCAAAAATCGTCGGCCTTGCGTTTTTATCGCAATTTTCGCAAAATCTGCAACTCGCTTTCGACTTGTATCATTAACAAGACTAAGAACTGCAAAAACTCGCAAGTGAACGCGAAAGATCGCCGAACTAGCGATTTTTGCGATTTTTCGCAAGCACGCGAATAATCGCAAATTTCGCAGCTGCGTGCAAACCTGGACATAAGTGAACATAGTTACACATTTCTTCTTCTAGTAACACCATTTACCCTTTATCTTCGCTTTTCAGTCAGCGCACAGAGTAGGGTTAGAGCTACCAACCACGAATCAAACTAGTTTTCAGCACGCATAAAATATTTTATTTTATTTTCTGCCAAGGACCCCGTTCCTTGGGCACTACGTTCTCGTGAATGAAGTTTTACTTTACATATGCAGGCTGTATTGCTTGTTACGTGTACACGAACACTACAGGAAAAAAACTCGATCCCCATACTCCAGTAACCTCCACTGAATAACGTGACGCCATTTCCGATGCGAGCAATGGATTGATTTCCCGTCGTGTTCAATCAATAAAATCGATAATCTATGACAATCGATAGCAATCAATATCAATTGATAACAACTGATTGATATTGAAAGTCGATGAACAATCGATGACCCAAGTTTTTGTGACAATTCAATTATCATCGATTTCTAATATCAATCAACTAATTGTCATCGATCGATTATTATTATTATTATTATTATTATTATTTTATTTTTTAATGATGAACTAGTGAGCAGTACACATCAACTGATCTTGCTGACTGCCTTAATTTCTCCTACAGGCTTCGTGTGATCGTTATAGACTGCGATAGGGAGTCTAACAAGATAGCTAAATAGAACTAATTTTCAGTACCTAATCGTTACAGTACAAATCAAGTTCCAGTAAGGGTGTGAACAGCACAAAACACCTATTTATAGGTACGCCGGATATGACTTAAATACTGGGTTACAGAATGTTAACGTTGAATCCGTGAGCCCCCAAAAGACGTTGCCGCGAACTCCTCTTTTCTTTGTTGCGGTAATTTTGTCTCCAATTTCGACAGAAAATGGACATTTGTGGATTAAATAAAACAACAACTTCGCGCTCGCGATGCATGTGTTGATCAGACATTTTATTGGATAATGTTACAAGAGTTTTGAGAAAACACGCATGCAGTTGTCAATCAACATCGACAAACTCGATGAAAATCGATAATTAGTGCAGGACGATTTTTGTGATTATCGATTGGCCGTTATCAATCGATATCAATTAACTAATTGTTTCGATTGATATCGATTGATCGATTGGATTTTCAATGGTCGAATTTTCATCGACTGAACACGCCGGGATTTAACCCTTTAAGCCCTGATATAAAAATGCATACTCTCCTTATTGTTCTCCATACATTTCTTAAGGTACAAATAAGGAGAATTTGTCTAAATATCAAGGCATCGCACCCTTGCTGATCACTACCCTTATTCTCAACACTTGAATGTTTGAACAGCAGTGATGATGTGAAGAGAAATTTTCTTTTCTGTCACTGTTAGGGCTTAAAGGGTTAAAACTTATGGAAGTTGTAGCCTCCAGCACAGTCATTCTTTGGCTTGTCTGCCATATTCTTCTGGGGACGAATGGATTGCGTGACGAGCACTTGGAAGCTATAACACTAGTTGAAGATGATCAATTACATCATTATAATGGGCAATTAACGATACAGTGTAGAGCACTATTCGGTTGTAAATATCGATTACTGATTATATTAATCAACTCATACATCGACTATCACAGATTTCTTCGATTGGTTTCTGTTCATCTATCTTTCTCGATTGGTAACATTAAAGCCGTAAAAGGCAAAATATTAAATTCCGCTTGATATTTTCGTCACCCAAACTGAGCGCATGGCAACTGACGTGTATTCGAAGCTATTTGATATGCATACTCGTTTTACAATCGGCCTCTGTGCTATTGCTGATAGTATTAGTATTATTTCAGAGGTCCACGTAAGCGAACATGTCTGTCGAGGTTAACTGGCAAACAACAAGACCCACCATCCGGGAAAGAACCAAGTTTATGCTCAACAACGATCTCTTCAGCGATGTGAGGTTTGTGGTTCGTAAGAGCGATGGGGAAAGTGAAAGTAAGGAAGTGATTCCGGCTGACAAGGTTCTGCTGTCGATTGGCAGTCCTGTGTTTGAAGCCATGTTTTACGGTGAGCTGGCGGAGACAAGAGACTCTATTGAACTGCCTGACTGTGAGTACGAGAGTCTGTTGGAGTTGTTTCGTTACATGTGCAGAAAATTCTCACTCCAGACAAAATAGTCACGTTTTTCACGCTTTTCAATTTAGCCCTAACTTCTACAGTGGGATTTCCAGAGACCAAACGTTCAAGACCTGATTTTCCAGAGACTATGCCCGCACACCGATGTGGCAGATTTTTGTCAGTCGCATTTGCAAGCTAGTATTATGATAGTGGGAATAAGGACTTTCTTGCTTTTACGGTGAGCGAGAATTAACTGGCTTTTAAAATCGCGTTTTGAAAGAAAGGAGTTGTGTAAAACACTGAAAATGAAAAACGCGGACAGACCTTTGCTGAATTTTTGTGTGTGTCAGGTGGAGATGTGTATTCTCGACTTTGAGGGAAGCCAACGTTCAGTCAAAAGTTATGCAAATAGCCATGACGGCCGAATGTTTTTTTTAACCCAAGTGATATATGCAGCGCGAAATTTAAATGCTCCGTTCCCTTTCAGCTTCACGAGAATTGAATGGGTTAACTGCTTTTTGAAAGAAAGGAGTTGTGTGGAACAAAATGAAACACGCGAACAGTCCCTTGCTGAATTTCGCGTGTGTCAGCCTGCAGATTTGTATTCCCGTTGATATAGTCTCTGATTAGCAAACTTAAATGCCGCCGAAACAAGTATAGATGTTTTCTACTCGTTCTGTAAACCGAGAAACTAAGCTGCACTTTTTCTTTGTTGTCCGGGTGTTGAGCGACAGTCATTACCACAACCACCCACCCGTGTGTAACTATTTGTGCCGTGACAAATGTTCCTCTTACCCTCTCCCACAGGGAAATTTTGCCGGTGCTTTGCTCTCGCCGAAGATTCAAACTTATCGCGAGTGCCGTCATCGGAAATTTTGAATTTCCCTCGTGCATTAGCTAGTCATTGTTTTCGCCGCTCTCAAAAATGACCAAATATGGCCAGTTTCACAAAAGTAAACAATACCTATTGTTTTCGAATCTGATCCTCTTTTCTTGATACGAAAGACATCTTGCTACATGGAGTGCGTTTTTTTGGCAGTGAGAACAACAACTACGCTGTTACCTTGGAGTTAATGGATGCTAATAGAAATTCTTGTGTTGTTTCAAAGGCAAGAATATTTTCTTCCAAGTGGCTGCGATTTAAAGATACAGGTGGCTATCCACGTGGCTATTATGGATTTGAGGTTTTGTTTGACGCTGCAGCTGACTTAAAGAGGAACACCAAGTACCACATAGAAGCATTAATATCTGGTCCACCATCTGGTTATGGAACTGACGGCTTTAGTAGTGTACATTGCTCTGGTGTGACATTTACTTTGTCAAGTAGTGATTCACCACGTGGTAACGGAACGTGTCAGACAGAGGGGCAATTTCCTGAGTTTCTGTTTTTTAATCGATAGATCTTCAAATTGGATTTAGGTTGAATTACGACATCTGAGCACTATTGTAAAGATAGAAAACACAGTCCCATGCTATATCTGCAGAATGCCTGTATAGTAAACGAAAAGTTGATCAAGAACACGTCCTTTATTTCAAAACACTAAGTGCCTAATTGGAGCCATAATCAACACCAGTTGGAATCTTGTTCACGGCTACCAATTTCAGAATTCACTGAACATTATCTATTACCCTTTTCTTATGTTTTATCTGTTTTAAAAGAATTGTATTAAAAAGACGTTTATGTTTTGTAGTAACAACTAATAAAGAACTAGAACAAAGGCATGAATGGGATGTAAAGTGGCCTAGAGCCGTTAAGTACTGCAGCTATGCAGATATCTTGTGTTTCTCAAAGGAATGGAGAAGAATAAGAACAGTAGCTAGTATTTAGTATTCATTGTTGCATTATTCTTCAATCAAAGTGTGTCAAGCGTGCCAGAGAAAAAAGGACTCTCCTTACAAATTCCGCTCTTGTGGGAAGGGGACAGCGCCGTGACAATAACTGAATTCAAATCTCGTAAAACGCTTGACACTCCCCTTGACAAGTATACGTTCACTTGTATTGACCAGGAAACGTTTACAGGAAACCACTAATCTCTGATAATAGTTAACTCAGATACCTATACAATGTAGTTGTTGTTGAGAAGAGAATACGGTATGTCTGATGCTCTGGGAACTGGAGGCGTTTCTCGCGCGCGCACAGCCGAAAACTCGGTTTTTAGCCGAAGTCCGTCCCTCGAAACCACGTGAGAAAAACCCCTGGTACCCAGGGTTAACATTGTAAAAAAAATGCACAAGTTTGAGACGTATTTTGTTGTGTACTTGCTAATTGTTAAGTTACGAACGGGATGAATTTAGAAATTCAAGTATCCACAAAATATCTCAGTCGTTAGATGTGAAATCGTGGTTCAATTAATTGTTGACCAGCAAATGTTTTCAAATTGCTCTAAATAAAGCTCGCTCTTATGTTCATCAATAAAGCACTATCAAATCAGGAGTGTCCCTTAGTCATATGGAGTTCTAACTTACTTCATTGACCGAAAACTTGCAAGACTACTCGTTCCCCATCCGAACCTGTTTTTATTTAATCCGGTGAAATGTTCGTACAATCTGTTTGATAGCCACGGTTCATGCAGGGTGTTTATGGAGGATAACGAACATTGCCTCCTGTAATTTTTCTCAGGGATAGTTGGTTAGACAACGGCACTCGCCAGAGGAAGCGCAAGTCCCCGGCCACGTACATGCTCGACATGTTTCTCCCTTCCCGCGCGGAAGGGAGAAACTGGTTGACTGTTTGCTCGCCCGCAACCAGTCAACCAGTTTAAAGTATCCTAGTTTGATTCGATTGACTTCCGTTCGATTTTCCTCGTTTGTTAGCGCTTGGTCCCATTGCAGCCAGAACCATCTCGTCCACGGCAAGATCATCAGTTTTGGTTACTAAAGTAATATGGTTTAGTTCCGGGCGAGCACAAGCGAGCCCGCAGACCTAATCTTGGAGGAGGTGGTCAGCGGCACTTACTTAAACTGTATCATGACAGCCGAGTTGGAGTAAAGTGTGGGCACATTTAGTTGCCATTCCTTAGGACTTTCAACTGGTATAAATGGTATGTGAGCGAAGGCCCTGGTGTTGAGTTCAAGGTCCGTTTGATGTCCATGCAGAGGACATGCGCAGCAGCTTGGTACGCTCGTGCCTATCCGTGCTTACGTGAATGTAATTTTCTGAACCTCATGGAATTGATTTTGCAATTGAAAATAATATCTGCAGACTTAACATTCGCAAATCACGTAGCAGTGCTTTAGAAAATGACAACAAGGCGGCTCGTCAAGTGTACAATAAAGACAGAGAATCGTCCAGAATACGGAAAGCTCAGTAACAAAATTATGCCGAACAATGTAAAAGAGATCCACGAGAAAAGGTGTGAATTTTTACTAAGACAATAACCTTAGCTGCATTGCGTCTATGCAAAGTTGAAATTTACAAACTAAGGCTCCTTAAATACAGCGGTAATAGCTTAGTATGGCAAATACTATTTTAAGAGGTGTAAGATTTCCAGCCTAATAAACATGTTCCTGTTGCCGTTTATATTATGCTGCAACAAACTTCTTGTAAGCCTGTTCCAGGCGTTCAGATATAGTGGAGCTCGAGCAAAAATTATAGCGAGCGAAAAAGCGGGAAAAACGAGGGGAAACTGAGGAAGAGGGCGAGTCTCTCTTCGTTTTTTCCCGGTATTTCGCTCTCTTTAATTTGTGCTCGCGCTCCAATATCTGAACGCCTGGAACAGGCTGACTTTTTGCAGTCATACAAGGGGGTTAGTTTCTAAAGAAACTGTGGTGTTGCGTCGGTGGGGACGTGAAAGACGAAATTTTGGATTTATCAACTGAGTTGATGAGGTAAATTGGCCACCGTTTCAATCTCTTCACGTACGGTGGCTAATTTACCTTATCAACTCAGTTGATAAATCCAAAATCTTGCAGTTCTTGCAGTCATGTTGAGCGATGTCACTTGTTACTGTTTTCACTGTAACTAGTAAGCAATTGTTCTTCTTTTAAATAAGAAAGTTGTCTAATTTAATGTGAGTCTTGTTTACTGCATATAGTTCAATTCAATTTCTACGTTCATGATTCCGTCGCGATTTCCTCTGTTGATACTGGGCCTAAAAGGGTTACTCGCATTTACCATTTCATGCTACATACCCACTATTCAATTACCAAACAGCGGTTCTCAACATAAATTGCATCTCCCAACATACATTTCCGCCCGGACTTCCTAACCATTGGTTACTGCTAGTAAAAATATGTCAGTGACAATTTCCGTCACGAGAATTGAGTTTATGGCAACTTACCTCTATTTAACAATTATCCGAAATCGCGGGGAATATCACCTGACACTTAGCCGACGAGGCCGTAGGCCGAGTTAGCTAAATCAGGGGATATTCTGCAAGATTGAACTGGATAATTGTTTCATTATTTAACAAATTCACATCGGGTAGAATTTTCAGAACAAGAAAAACTATAGTTCTATGATAATAACATCTAACGCCAGCAAATAACACCAAAGCCGGAAAATTTCAAGAAATCGAAGTTTACGGTATCGTTTACTTCAAGTTGACTCATTTACAAACCCATGTTTAGTAATGACAGGCTGAAGGTGACAAAATATATAGTGCTACCTTACCGAGAATAAGTCGTCTTCCTGTGAACTAAAGTCTGTTTAACTTTAGAACTTTCCGTGAGCAAGTGAGTTTGAAGTTTCTGCTTCGCTTACAACAGCATTTCCTTGGTTGAGTTCTCACTGAAAATTCCAAATCAACCTCTTAATATCCTTGTAAGCTGAAGAAAATACTTGTTGACTTTTTCAGAGCATTAAGTGGCTGTCCGCGTAACAATCGACCACTCAATTTTGATCAAATTTTCGATTTCCTTCAAAGTTTCTGTGCGACACAAGGATGGTGTAGGATTAATGAAAATACATTTGTTTGTTGGTAATCTTCCGAAGACCCAAGATTTTAGGGCAAAAGTTGTTGACATCTGAGCCCTCAAAACCGCCCTTTTGTTGAGTCGAAATTAGCCAATTTTGGGAAGTCTGCTGCCGACCGTATATTTATCCAAAAAGCATAACTTTTATACCAGTAATACAAACGTCATGTTACCGTTTAGAATGACGGTGGAAAAAGTTCAAATGATTGAGACTTGTTTAAACGAGAAAGTCTCAAACTTGCCAATGTTAACGGTATCAGCAAGAAGCGGGTCAAGTGGTAAGACAAAAGCAAACGTTTCGCAGATTTCTAACTTACTCTGATAATCTTAGGTATTTTTCTAAAGGGTACTAGGATAGTGTCCTTAAACTACTCATTAATATTTCGCGGACCTCTAACACGTGAAGAGATACAGTTGCAACAATTACGGAGAAATCCGTTATTCGGCAACAACTGTAATGAGACGGAGTGTGGCATCAAGCGTACAAATTTTGACTTCTTTGTCTCGTTCACGGATGAAAATGGGCAAACACTATAATTAAAAGGATAAAAATTAAAAACGTACCTTGAAAGTTGTCCAGCTTTACTTCTAGGGCTGTTTTTCAGCAGCTAACCGGCTGCAAATTTTACGGTTCTGCAACGGATTCCATCCATTTCGTAGTCTTCTTTCGTTCGCTTACACGCGGCGACCTCGTGAGCCAAAAGCCTGAAGTACTCCATTATGCTGCGTGAAGAGAGTGACTAATAGGGTGCGTTTCTTTGGGAAAATCCAAATCCGGATTCTTGTATCCAAAAACGGATTTTGCGTTCCTTTACCTAAATCCGAAAATGGATTAATCACGGATTAGTGATCTGAAGAATCCACACTCCGAGTGGATACATCAGATCAAATCTAAATCCGGATTTTTAGGATTCATGATCCGTGCGTTTCTTTGGGGGACGGATCCGAAAATAGTACATCTGTCAAGCGGTCTTCCATGCAAATTTACTAGTCTCGCCATATTTTCTCTCGATCTTGCGTGACAAAACATTCGAACGTGAAAAAGAAAATTCAGGCTTTTATTCCGTTCCGTATATTTGAAAAGTTTTCTCCAAAAGTACAGACAGAAGCATTGACACGTCAGGATAACTTCATTTGTGTACCATTTCTGTAATTCAGGGACTAGATTTTGCTAACTGTGAACGCAAATAGCGAGTTCACTTGAACTACTGCACATACTGTCCTTGTTTGTAAATTATTTGTTTACCATTCTAGTTGAATTCTTGGTTAGTACGAGAGAAATATCGTTCTGGCATATATATTGCGTGCCTCCAGCCTGTCTTGTCATGACAAAATAATCCTTTTTCGGATTTTGCGTTTCTTTGGTGTCGAAGAATCCATATGATCTGGGATCACAAATCTGTTTTCGGATTTTCCCAAAGAAACGCACCCTAAATTCATTGTAACAATCTACTGGCTAAGAAAACGCCAGTGACAAGTAAAAGAACGAAGACAAATCCAAGAAATGACCCCTGAGAAATAATACGCCGTCCATCTTGTTTCAACGGTATTACCGCTGACCGCAACAACACATTTCCTTCCTGATCGTAGCGGAAATGACACTGGAAATTTAAACCGGAAATCACTAACTTGCAAGTGACCAGTAATTCGATTGCCTTACAAACCACTTCATTAAAATAATTCACAAAGAAAGTACAGTTTTAATTGTTTTGCGTCTCACGAGAATAACTATAAGAAATAATCTCTAGACTACACATAGGTACTAAAGGTCAACTCATACACCTTCGTGCATGAGTTGACGTGTATGGGTCAACTCATACACCACTGTCACCCCAAACAGACTTTGTCATCAAAAGAAGCCATGACAAACTAAACTGTTACAATTACTACTCAAAGTTGGAAATTCCTAGACATACAGCAGAATATGCTCGTAAGCGACCTTGATATCCCTGGCAGTTTTTAATCTGTCTTAGGCAAACGTGAGATAAGCCAGTGATTGTAGGCACCTTTCATCTCTCCCGGCCGTTAAAGCGTTCGCGCTGATTGAATGACTCCCTTTTTCATTGAATGACTGACTGTGCGGGTGACGGATTGATTGACTTACTGATTGACTGTTTCATTGGTTGCTTTAAATAAAATTGATTGTTTGACTGACTGACTGACTGACTCGCTAGTATTTTGTTTTGTTGTTTTTGTGCGTGTGTTTGAGTTTGATACAGGTTTAATTTAATTATCATTCCTGAGTTGAAAGTTTGTTGGGGCGGCGGTTTTCTAGGGGTAGAGGAGGTTTGTTTGGGGGGAGGGGGAGGGGGGTAAGAAAGGGTGTGGTCTGAAACTTCGGGACACTTGGTCAGAGGTTTATTGCCTTGGCAACCAAACCGTCGGCCAAAGCATCCTTGAAAAGCTGCTTGTTCCTGTTTTCCTTCTTTCCTGGAAATGCTGGTGTAACCTATACAGACTGTGGAGTGTCATCATAATATTACGTTTGTTTTGTAGTCTTCAAGAGTACAAAATGTAAAATAATCGTCGATTTCAGCACTTTTCGGGCAGTCTGCCTTTTTTTCATTTGACGCAAATTGTACACGCCAAGCTTCGACAAGCTGTACATTTGGTTCTGCTGCTCAGTATTCCGGTTTGGTTTCTGAGATAATTACTGAGGAATGGGTAGTTCACACAAAGGGACATGTTTCCGAGACTTGAGATAGGGACACGTTTGCCCCACTTGTCCCTATATGCGTGCCTTAAGTGGGAGTTAAACTCCTCTGTATAAGCTACTAGCGATTTTTGGTTAATTTCACAGAAATTTGATAACGATTTTGATGAGATGGAAGAAAAGAGCCTTTTGTAGACACATAAAAGCTGCGTTTAGAGATCCCCAACGGAAACTTAACAGTTTGCTTTTTCACATCCCATGCCGGTTCCGTTCTCACCTCCATGCAGAATTTCAAAATTGTAATAAAATCGCCTTTAAGTTGCTGTTAAATCACAGCAAAAGCGGGCAATACAAAACGGATGATATAAAACCGCGTAAGGCATGCATAGGTTGCAGTATACCGGTGATAACAACGCTGACGTCAAACTTAAGAATTATTCCCCCCCCCCAAAAAAAACAGAGTTTTCGGGCAGTGTAAGTACTTCCTCGTGTCTCTCATAAATACTAAGAACTACATTTTTCTTAAACTTTGAGCGAGGCAAATATGTGCATCTGGTGTTTCTTCAGGTTTGTTCACCCTTGTGGGTGATACAAGTCGCTTGTTCCGCAAAAAAGTCACCGTTTAGTTTCAGAGACCCTTCGTTACTAGAAGATCGAATTCAAGGAAAGTGGTTGTTCGAGCTTAAGTAGCTTTTAGAACGCCACACGAGACTGGCTGAGAAAACAATAAACCAAGGATAAACAAACCTGACAGAAGAATTGTTGCCTAGCCCTGACAAAAGAGCTGAGAGATAACAAGACCCAATGAAATAAGGAGGACTAAGTAGCTGTGTGGTACCCGAAAAAAAAGGAGTCCGAGGGCTATAAAGCCTAACACCCCCCCTTAAAAAGCACAACGTCTAGCCGAAAACAAAATGAGTCAATATTTTAAAAATCCAACCTTTCAAAATCAAAACGGTTGACTTGTCTCGCACAAAATGGTAAACGCTATTAAGTTTTAACTTCTGCAATCACAGGCTTATCTCAGGTTTGCCTAAGACAGATTAAAAAATATCAGTGAAATCAACATATTCTGCTGTATGTCTAGGGATTTCCAACTTTGAGTTGACCTTTAGTACCTGTCTGTACTTGTAGAGACTATTATTTTACATAGTAACACAATCAAAACTATACTCTGATTGTGAATTATTTTATTGAAGTGGTTTGCAAGGCAGTCGAATTACTGGTCACTTGCAAGTTAGTGATTTCCGGTTTAAATGTCCGGTGTCATTTCCGCTACGATCAGGAAGGAAATGTGTTGTTGCGGTCAGCGGTAATACAGTTGAAACAAGATGGACGGCGTATTATTTTTCGGGTGTCATTTCCTGGATTTGTCTTCTTTCTTTTACTTGTCACTGGCGTTTCCTTAGCCAGTAGATTGTTACAATGAATTTAGCCACTCTCTTCACGTAACATAAAGGAGTACTTCAGGCTTTTGGCTCACGAGGTCGCCGCGTGTAAGCGAACGAAAGAAGACTACGAAATGGATGGAATCCGTTGCAGAACCGTAAAATTTGCAGCCGGTTAGCTGTTGAAAAACAGCGCTAGAAGTAAAGCTGGACAACTTTCAAGGTATGATTTTAATTTTTATCCTTTTAGTTATAGCGTTTGCCCATTTTCATCCGTGAACGAGACAAAGAAGTCAAAATTTGTACGCTCGTTGCCACACTCCGTCTCATTACAGTTATTGCCGAATAACGGATTTCTCCAAAATTGTTGCAACTGTATCTCTTCACATGTTAGAGGTCCACGAAATATGATAGGGGCAGTCTCATGGCGATTTTCCTATCTTCTTTCTCACAATTTTGATTAATTGAAATCAAAGTACCTTGCTCATACATAAATTGCCTTTAGACCACCAAGGGGACTGTTAAATGAATTTTCAAAAGAAAAAAAAGAAGCCAAAATTAGTTTTTAGAGATTTCATGTGAGACACAAGGGCAGAAACTTGAAAAATTCTGCCAGAAGTTTCCAAGTCGGACGCCATTTCCATCTAGTTTCCATGTACTGGAATACCCATTTTATACTACTGGACCATTATTTTTAGGCTTCCATAGATAAAACTGTGTCTTTTGGCTTTTCACAGTGATACTAAAAATCGATGAGACTGCATCTGTAATGAGTAGTTTAAGGACACTATACTAGTACCCTTTAGAAAATTACCCAAGATTATCAGAGTAAGTCAGAATTCTGCGAAACGTTTGTTTTTGTCTTACCACTTGACCCGCTTCTTGCTGATACCGTTAACATTGGCCAGTTTGAGACTCTCTCGTTGAAGCAAGTCTCAATAATTTGAACATTTTCCGCCATCGTTCTAAAGTAACATGACGTACGTATTACTGCATGCTGGCATTAAAGTTAGATTTTTTGGATAAATATACAATCGGCAGCAGACTTCCCAAAATTGGCTAATTTCAACTCGACGAAAGGGCGATTTTGAGGGCTCCGGGTACCAACCACATTTGCCTCAAATCTCGGGTATACTGAAGAATACCAACAAACGGATTGTAATTTTATTAGTCCTATATCAACCTTGTCTCGCACAGAAAGTTTGAAGGAAATCGAAAATTTGATCAAAGTTGAGTGGTCGATTCTTAGGCGGACAGCCACTTAAATCTTGGAAAATTTCTTTCAGGGTGTTTATAATAACACCAATACCCTACCCTCGTAAAATAAAGTTGTTTCTTTCTTTCTTTCTTTCTTTCTTTCTTTCTTTCTTTCTTTCTTTCTTTCTTTCCTCATTTCCGGAAAGCACTGCTAAAACTCCATCGCTTTTCAAAACGGCCGCCTGAACATGTACAATCCGTGAAAGAAGATATGCAGTTCACTTCCAAATATAAATATCTCATTATTAAAAACTAGACTAGGTATATTGGATTTCTAGCATTTTGATTGGCTAAACGGAGCTAGGCTATCAGCTCATACACCTGCTGTGACCAAATATGGTCAATGAACACTCAACAACAAAGTGAGCTGAAAAGTTTTTTTCTTCGCGAGCAACCCAGCGAGAAAAATGGACGAGAAAAATCACTTTGGAACGAATTTAAATTAAGCAGAAATTCCAGCAGCGTCACCAACAAGCATCACCAACAGCGTCGTCTAACACAAGTCAAAATTGTTTGGAGAAACTGTGCAGAAATAGAAATTTAAACATTAAGCGTTGCGTTTACAATTAATTTCTTTCATCGATCGTCACATCGATCATTGAAATTGAACAAAGGGTAGGTTTTATCAAGAAGGCTTTCCACTTCAAAATATCAAGACAAGACATAAAATAAAACACAGTGAAATGGGGCAGAAGCATTTAATAAAAACTATCACACATTAATGACTAGTCAGTGAGAAAATTATGAAGCAGTCTAAACAAGTACTAAAAAATACAGCTGCAAACTACCACGAAGGAAGGAAGGGCCAGATTTTTTTTCGGCTTTAACACGCAAAATTGACACTGGTTTACCTGCACTCGTTGTAGCTCTGTGTTCCAACAGGTCCAAATGCTCAGATAGAAATCGGAAGCCATGTAAACGGAGTTGAATCGCTTTTCCACTTGTTTGAAAGTTGTTTTTACCATTCCGTCCGCAACCTCTAAACCGAGAACAACTGCATTTTGCGCTTTGCGTTTAACAAACTATGATTGTGAATTCTAATGTTCCTCGCTACAGTAATCTTGCTTCTGAGCTGCATAGAAATTACCTCTTCAAGTTCAAATTTGTTCTGTCTTCAGTTCGATCAAACACGCACATGATGGCTCCGTTGTGTGAACAGACTACAAACTTGTTCAATTTCAACTCCAGCAGCTAATATGGTGAGACTGTACAGCTTCAATCCGCTTTGAACGATGATTTCAACAATGTTTCAGGAAAAATCAAATACGTACCATATTTCAGAGCCAATAATTAGACGATTTTTCCCAAAATTTGTGCTACTTTGTTTCCTATCGAGCAGTTTTCATTGATCCATTCAGCTTTGCAATGAAACGCTGCAACACTTTGCAAGGTTTTCGGCGCCTTTTCGTTCAGTCATGTGATCGATTCTTGTTCCGTTTAAATTTCTTTTCTCATTTTTCCCGTTCTTTCTTGTTTGTTTTTAATAGGGGTTAAGTTTTTAATAAAACAATTATTCTACTCGGGCTTGCTGGATATCAAATGATTATAACCAACTCGGCGCTACGCGCCTCGTTGGTTATCTATCATTCGATATCCAGCGCGCCCTCGTAGAATAATTGTTAATTAGACGGTTTAGTGTTTAGTATCGTGGGATATTTTTACGAGTCACGCCGTAGTTTGGCGAGCTCGTAGCGCGAGTCAAAATACAAGAGACGAGTAAAAATATCCCACGATACTACACTAAACCGTCTAATAAGGGATTTATTATTCAACTTAGCTACAAAATTTAGCTACAAAATGGAAAAGTGATCCGCTTATAAACTGTCTGAGTTGCGTGACAAACTAACGTGACTTCTGAGCAGCGAGTGAGCGGGCCAGCGGGGCCAGGTTTCGCGCGCTTGCTGTAAGGTTGTTATTGATTGGTCAAAAACGAAAACTTGTCAAACCTGTCAATCGAGGGAAGCGTCGTGAGTTCATTTTAAACTTGCAAGGAAAACAAAGATGGAAGGAGGCAAAACTGAATTATTTTCGGGTTTACAATTAGATTAACAACAATGTTCTTGGTGACCGAGTAAGACTACGAAAAGAAAGAACTCGACAGAACAAACAGAACTCGAAAGTCAAGTCACACAAAGTTAAACAGCACTTCAAGCTCAATCATATTCGTCCCAATCACTAACCAGGCGTCGTTTTGGAGGAGATGGCGGTGGAGATTTCTGACTGACAACAAACGTGCATTTGTTGAAGACAGCTCCTGAGAAAAGATGGGTTTCGTTTCCTGACTTTCACAAAGAAATGACATAAAAGATTGTTTAGTTCCTTGGCGGGAATTTCTTCAATAACGGACTTGAGGTCAGTTTTTGTCTTTTCTATTGTATTTACGTTTCGATTTTCTTCAATAAGTTAAATAAAGAAATTTCACTGTCTTCTAGGTTTCATTGCTTGCCTCTAGGAACTCGTTTTCGTTAAAAACCTCAAAATTTGGTGAGCATTCATTGTTTTCTTCGGGAAAAAACGAGCGTTTCGGCCATTTTTTCATCTTTCACGTTGTAAGCTTAATGCCTGACGTGACATTTGTAGAAAACCTGTCAAACCGGTCTTCTGGAGTACAAATACCGTGGGACGACAGAGCTGAATAACGTCTGCGCATGTCATCGGTTTGCGCGGGGAAACTGGGGATGACAACTTGAAACCATAGCAACATTTACGTAAAATGGCGGAATTTTTGAAAATATGAAAAGTGCCGAGGTTTTTTACTTCAGTTAAGACTTTGGTAGACCAGCTAAGCCTAGAACTTTCGACAAAGACCAAACAATAGTATAGCTTAAACATATCTCCTGAACACAAGATTTTCATACCTGAACACAAACCGAAATTTTACCGCGAAGTCAAGAGCCCGTGCCGCGAAAATGCGGCTCGTACAGCTGGCTGTGTTACATATTATCTTAGTGAGTGCGTTGTTCACGGAAACTTCCGGTAAGCGAACGTACCGGTTCCAAAAAAAAACCAGAACAGGCGAAGAATGCAGAGGAACAATGCGAAGATTAAATGCCGCAATAGCAAGGTATGTCGGTGGTACTACGGATGCTTGGGCATGCACTCGACACTGGACCAGAGTTAATCGTGAAGCAAATAGGTTTTGTGCGTGTCCAGCCCATACCGGAGAGGCTTCATCAAATGTTTGACCGGATCGGGAATACTGTGAGTGGCTGCACCTTATAGGTTTTGTGCGTGTCCAGCCCATACCGGAGAGGCTTCATCAAATGTTTGACCGGATCGGGAATACTGTGTGTGGCTACCGCCCTGGTGTGCAGTGGTGTTGCCGGTGTAGGAATACTGCGGATGAGGTGTTTAAAGATGAACAAGATTACAGTCCTCCTAAACAGGTAAGCTAAAATACGCCTGGAAAATCGAGTTTCTTGTGATATACAAACACACAGTTGGTAAACTATGACGAATATCAGGTCTGGTATAAATAGGTTGCTTTTTAATTTCAGAGAACCGTTACATCGAGTTTACACCAAAAATCATCCACGACAAAACAGGTAATAAAAAATCATTTATAACACAAAAAAATGCAAATTCTTGTCAAATTTAAAATATAAGTTTTAATTACCCATTTTCTAAATAAATCTTCTATCACCTTTCCAGAAAACTTCAGAAGACCTACGTCAGCAACGAACTGAGTCCACCACCCTCTTAGAAACTGAGTTAACCAAGGGTAAGGAAAGAAGTCAACTTTTCACAGGAAGGGAACGCAATTTTTGTCACTTTTTTGTCCTCCAAACAATTTATGAGCAAGGGTATCAAAGGCAAAAAAAGTGATGCCAAGGCTTAACCAAAGCAGTAAAGCTATTCTTGTTTTAGTCATTTATAAAAATAAGATATTTTTTCTAAGAAAGATTCTCCAAGGTTATCAGGGTAAACTAGAAAATGGCCCAGCAAAATGCATGTAAACATACCAGTAGGTTTTAACAAATTTTATTGCTAGAAAGATTTTTTAAATATAATGTATACAGTCTATTGCTATTAACTTATGCATGTATTTATTATCTAGAATGTATCCTAGGAAGATTTTTATATTCAATGTATATAGTTTATTTTTATTTATTCATTGTTTATTTATTTATTTACTATTTTTTTTTATCTTAGAACTTATAGTCTGTGTTCCCCATTAGCTGTATAGCTAAAAACATTGACACGTAAATAAAATTTTCATACATCTATTCATACTGTTTTTATCAAACAATACATGTAATAGAAAAAGCTCTATTATTTAAACAGCTGGTAATTGTTCAAGATACATCTAACAGCAAGGTTTTTTCACTACGACTAGCTCCCTCATGTGAAGATCTTGTTGGCCATTTCCAGCTGGCATTGTACAGACACTACAACAATAAGGGTGAACCAATCTATGAGGCAGACGAAATGGAAAAATTTGCAAATAAACATGCACCCACACTATTCACACAACTACTAAACTCCATCACCAACAGGAACAGTGTTCAGACCAAGGAAAGACATGAGCTGCAAAGAAAAAGAACAGTTGCTCTTTTGCATATAATTTCATACGTTGGGTGAATATATACACATTTAAATTTTTAATGGCTCGAATAAACAAATATACTTTCTTATTATTGCTTTTAAGTTTTCAAGAAACAGTAATTATATATTTTTTTAAAATCACTTACCACAAAGCAATCATTTGCCAAAAGTATTCATTACCAAATAATTGTTACTTTTCATGTTTGATGTTGGTCACAGAAGACTGCAGTTTTCCAAAAGCAAAGTGAACTAAATGCACTTTTGAGTGGTCTTTCACTTACTGGGCTGGCTGCAGGACCAGTTATTGGATTTTCACAAAGTCCACGAGCCATATTAAAATACAAAAGTGACCTGGCCTTAGGGCACCAAAGCTATGTGTGTGAACAAATTGCAAAAGCCATTGAGGTACATGTAGCTACAGTGTTTTCTATTGTGTATGATTGTGTAATATAAAAAAGGGGTTAAACAAGATTAAGCTCTATTTGTCTTCTTGTCTCTAGATGAACCTCTTCATAATCTTGATGATAGATGACTACCATAATGTCCATGCCGAAAACATTCCAGTCCAGCATGTTACTTCTCGTGCAATTCATATGGCATCACGTTTGGTAGATATTCAGCAGATCCCAGCAGTGTTGCAGCCTCCAAATGTGTCAATTCACAGGCCTGTGAAGGTCAAAGTAAAAGAAGAAGTATTGGTTTTTTATGGTGGTATAGATGAGGAAGTCATTAGCAATAAAATGCAGCAAGCACCGGTGAACATGAGAAGAACATTTATGACACAGCTTCCCCCTGTCATGCTAAAGTTAGATCCCGAAAAAACTTAAAGAATCGCTACGGCAATTAAGGCAATTAAGGCAAGTTTATCCTGTTAATTATAAAAGGGGGGCAAAATAATTAAAAATCAATTGTACATTAAATTATCATCTAACTACATGTCAATTGAAGTAATACTATGCTGTATCAATAAAAGAAAAGAAATGACAACAAACAAGTATACTACTGCTTATTTCTAACTGGGTGCCAAACTTAAACCTCAAAATATTGTCACTTGCTTGATACTGGCATATCATTCATGCAGAGGGCAGAATAATAAAAATATATCCACATTGATTAATTCAAATGTGAGTAATGTTTTTAGCCCCTTTTTGTAATTTCAACCAGCTAAGCCATGAAGACCTCTGCACGCTGGAAACATGCCAGCTCCTGTCAGAGCATGAACAGCAGTTAAAAAGTGCAGATAGCTACAAAGAATGCTTCACAAAATTGGTACAAGAATGCCCACCGCTTAAGAATTATCTGGAAAAGAACATTGTGCCATGGCCTGCGGATTGGCCGGGTTGGTACTACCCAAAAAAGAACATAGCACAAGGGAAATGTCACCTTCTAAAACAATCGATCATCCCAGAACAAGGAAAACACACAAAACGATATAAAAATCGACAAAACAACGTGTCTGTAGCCTGTGCACAGCCGTCCGCCTCCAAAACAACTCAGTGAAATAAAATCGCTTACCTTTCTTAAGATTCAGTAATAGGGACCGCTAAGCGCAATTCAGCGAGGATAAATGATGTGTCTTTAAAAGGAAAACACACAAAACGATCTAGAAACCGACAAAACAAACGTCATCTCTCCAAGAAAGATCACTGAAAGATCTTCGGTTCGGAATGTGTGGTTCGAGTCAAGATTTTCGCGCCCATCGATGTCGTAAAGTGACGCATGCGCAGACGTTATTCAGCTCTGTCCCGTGGGATATTTGTACTCGTTTTGGGTGTTATTTGTACTCTACTGAATGCAGTTGAATAATAAGGTCAGTTACGTATATCGCTGGACATCTGTCATGTACGGATGACAGATATTGAGGGCTTCTTGACCATATATGGGTATAGTGGCAATTTGTATATTAATGAGCCAAATTATTTGATATGCATAACCTACTCATAACGTTTTTACAATCAGGCGCTGTTTAAGCTGTTAGTATTGGAACACGGAAAATTTTGCCTCTTTCGTTGGTCTGACTAAGCGAGCATGTCGGTCGAAGTAAACTGGCAAACAACAAGACCCACCATCAGAGAAAGAACCAAGTTTATGTTCAACAAAGATCTCTTCAGTGACGTGAAGTTTGTGGTTCGTAAGCCCTTCGTTAAATGCGATGGTGAAAGTGAATGTAAGAAAGTGATTTCAGCTCACAAGTTTGTGCTGTCGATTGGCAGTCCTGTGTTTGAAGCCATGTTTTACGGTGACCTGGCGGAGACAAGAGACTCTATTGAATTGCCTGACTGTGAGTACGAGAGTCTGCTGGAGTTGTTTCGTTACATGTACAGCGATGAAGTAAACTTGAGCGGAAGTAATGTGATGGGAGTGTTATACTTGGCTAAGAAGTACATGGTGCCTACAGTCGTCGAAAAATGCACGGAATATTTGCGAGATCATTTAGATCCATCAAATGTTTTCAACATTCTGCCAACTGCTGAGAAATATGAAGAGAAAACCCTGGTGGATCGGTGCTGGAAAATGATCGACAAACAGACGGAAGCAGCTGTGCGATCGGATGGTTTTGCGACAATTGGGAGGTCCTTACTTGAAGCAGTAGTTGTTAGAGACGCTTTGTCCATCAAAGAAGTCGATTTGTTTCATGCTGTTGATGTGTGGGCAACAAAACAATGCGAAAAACAAGGTGTAGCAGTAAATGGTGAACTGAAAAGAAGAATACTTGGTGAGAAGGTTATTAAAGCAATCCGCTTTCCAGTGATGACGCAAGAGGAATTTGCAGCTGCCGTCCTTGATAAAGACATTCTTACTAAGGGTGAACTTGTGGCCTGTTTTCAATTTTTCAGTTCAACGTTGGCTAATCCAGTGGGTTTCTCAAAGACCAGGCGGTCCGGTGTCTCCGCAGACATTTGCCGTTGTGGTAGATTTACATCTGTGTCTCTTTTCACCTGGGGTTACGATGGGTTAGTAGACTATCTCGTCTTCTACGTGGACAAAGACATATTGTTACACGGACTGAGTTTGTTTGGCAGTGAAAACAACACCTACGCGATGGACTTGAAGATAAAAGATACCAGCAATAGTTCAGCTGTAGCGTCCAAGAAAGGAACATTTCTTTCAAAACGTCTGCAATACAAAGATTCCTACTATTATGGATTTGAGGTTTTGTTTGACTCTGAAGCTGAGATAAAGAAGAACACCAAGTACCAAATAGAAGCACTGATATCTGGTCCATTTTCCGGGGTGGGAATTAACGGCTTTAAAACTGCACTGCGGTCTGGTGTGACATTTACATTTTCGACTAGTGAACCAGAAAACAGTAACGGAACGAACCAGAAAAAAGGACAATTTCCTGAGTTTCTGTTTTCTGTTTCATAGATATTTTAAATTCGATTTTAAATTGAGGTAGGATACAATAATCAATATTGTAAAGATAAAAAACATTGCCATACGTATGGTATTATCCGAACTGCTACCACGTAAAAGAGGAAGTTAAAAAAAGGTACCGGCTACCGATCTCACAATGTAATTTACCTCTCTTGGGATATATGAATAACTGTTTTACTCATCTGGATGAATTAAAAGAATTAAACAACAATTAGAGCCCTAGAACACACAACGTGAAATGTAGGTTTATTTACTTGAACAATGAAATAAAATTTGATTCTTGATCTAAGGCCTCCATGCATGTTTGTCGATCTGTTTCGCGTGAAACTTCAGTCGTGTGATGATGACATTTATTTCTTGAATCGGGCTAAAATTTAAGTTCAGGTTTTTGGATTGTGTTCGTTATAGCGGGCGTTTCGTTATACCTGAGTTCCGCTGTATATATGTTACTGCAACTTTGGCCGGGCTGACAAACATACTGTTCGTCATATCAGGGACTTCGTCATAAGAATTGCTTATTAGAAAGTGCGGCGTACGGAGTTTTATTCATGAGCCTGAATAAACCTGACTGATATAGCAACGGTTCGTGTGGAGTGCGAGTCTAGGAATGGATAACGAGCATTTCCTCTTTTAATTTCTCTCAGGGATAGTTAGTAAAAAATTGAAACAAGCTCGACGGAAGCGAAGTTCTTCATCTGTGTGAAAAATTGACACTTTTCTCCCCCTTGCGTGCAAAAGGCGTCTTTCACTCCTATTAATAAGTTACAAAAAATACCACAAATTCAAACAGGACAGACGTCACGAAGTTCAAGAAAACTCACAGGATAAATTTCTTTCAGTCAGCACGAACACAAAATTACCCTAACATACTGGTTTTTATTGCCAGATATTGACTTACATGTTTTCACGGATCCTTTGGAACTGGTTTGAGACAGCGATGGCTTTATACATGAAGTTTTCTGCTAGTTATTTCTTTCCTCGATCGGCCTCAATCTCAATCTGAATCTCAATCTTTCGTCGCGAACGGAAATTTGAGTGCCAGTTTGCCGAGAAAAAGACTCAGCAAATCCTGACAAGTTTGGTGCCAAAATTGTCCAAACTCATTGTAGATTTTGGAACCCTCGCTCGCTGATGCGACGATGGCGCCCACAGCTGAAACGTCACTTAAACGTAGCTTGTCAATTTCACGTGCGTTAAACGATTGCTGGGCGAAAAGCCCGAAAAATGTCCGAAAAATATAACGTATCAAATCGAATGAGCTTACCGATCCTCTATTACAAACGACATGACCTCTGCACATTCTCGTCCCCAGAGCTACGCGGCTTTTTTTAAATTACGTCTCTTGTAGCTCTGGTAACGGCCAAAATTTTATTTTTTTGATTAGCCGATTTAAACTGTATGGGCAATAACGTTGAAATTTTTTGGCTTCTACGCTTAACGTTGTTATTTCCGGTTGAATTAATCAGGGCATTACATATACGGTAATTAATACGTTGACTTGATCAATTTCCACGCAAAGAATGTGGCTTAGGGCAGATTAAGCGAGCAAATTTTTCTGTTTGGTTAAGCACGTAAGAATTCAAAGTGTTAGAGATTGTCGCTAAATGCCGGCGATTCTTTTCTCGCTACAGCATTTTCTACAAAACTACAGCTTGTTCATAAATAAACTTAAATGTAACTGTCTCATCAACTTTTGTAAGGACCTCTTGATGTCTGTGTTTAAAAACCTGCGGCGCCAAATGCTTTTGGAAATTTTCCATGGGGTAAAACGTAATACATTTAGTGGCGAAGTGATAAGTACACAGTTGACATTCTCACACTGACAACAGAAACCAGACGAATGTAATACGATTCAGTACAACGCAAATGCAATACGTTTTTTCAGGCAAGATACAAATCCAAAATCCCGTGAGCAAAATGCAGGGACAATCGTTCTTCTGAACAACTTCGGCACGAAAGGCAGCTTCGTAGGTCTGTTCCTTTAAAAGCTCCAGGTTCTCCGTTAATTGCAGGAGATTTAGAGGGTTCCGAACAGCTTTAACCATGACTCGATCGATAGGAATTCAAATTTCTCGGTTGTTGTCCGAATTGTCATGCCCAGGGCTCCACGGACGAGAATAGAGCAGGCGCAATAGCAACTTAACGAATTAGACATGCGCTACCGGATGTCGTGAATTTCACGACATCCGGTAATGGCTGATACCAGAGCCCGCCGATCCCACCGCTGACCGAAGAGATCGTAGGCTCTGGGAACGAGAGTGACCTCTGCACAGCTACGTGCCCCTTCGCTGACAGTTCGCTTGTATTCGTCAGAACAAGGAAAATCGGAGATACTTCGTTCAGACCTGCGCATTAGAAGCAATGCACATTTTCTGCGCGAACTGCATTTCTAAGCTTGGTTGCCCGAGTAATAAACTTGCTACCGGAGCGAACGACTTGCAGAAAAACTTCATTCCTGTCATTCAGTTCACAAAATTACTCTAATTCTTATATCTGCGTTATCAAAGCGTGTACTCAAGCGACAACATAGGAAATCGGAATTCAAACTTCCATTTTCGTTTTCCGTTTTCCCACCAGTCCTTGGAAAACGGAATTAAAACCGCCTTTCAGTTTTTCGTTTTCCGTCTTCCTACGATATTGAAAAACGGAATTCGAACTACTTTTATTTTCAATGCATGCGTACCCTAGTGTCAACCGTTTTCCTACAACACTGGAAAACGGAATTCAAACCTCCATTTTCGTTTTCTCAGTTTCCCAAGGACATTGAAGACCGGAATTCGGACTTTTATTTTCGCTTTTCGTTTTCCGATGTCTTTGAAAAACGGAATTCCAAATTCGTTTTCGTTTTATCAGAATCTCCTTTTCTCGCCAACAGGAAGAAAGTAGGCACTTCCTGTCTCTAAATAGTGCCTTACTTAGAAAATATCCTTGATGAGGTCTTTGTTCCCGTTTTGTTATTGAGGACGATAGTATAGCTGTTACGATTTCCCGAAGTTTTAAGAACTATTACCCAAATCTAAGAGGCTGTAGTTTGCGAATTGTATGAAGGTTTTAATTTGCAGCTATCATGGTCTCAAGAAGACAAAGTCAGTCACTTATGAAACAGTCGATATTGCAATAAAAGGTGTCATATCGGAGTAAGACAATGTTGCAAATCTAAAAAAAGGCCTTTGCGCTGAAATATTTCGGTTTTATTGGGACCTAAATGGCCCTCCAGTTCCATGATTTGTAATAGTATCACGTAAAATACTTTCATTTCGTTGCCAATGTTGTCGGAAAGTGGGCGGCTGTACTCAGGCACGATATGTCGCGAGCTGGAAAATCCTTTAAAGTGAGTTTCCAGGCATATTATACTGAGCAAAGGTGTTCCTTTTTTATCTTACGGTAAGCCTTTCCACATTTATTTATTGACGTTTCATCTTTCTTTCTAAAAGATTGGTTCCATCTTCATGCACAAGATAGACCACATGCCCACTCTTTGTCCACGCCAGAATTCACTATCTTGTCCAAGTGCCCAATACTTTTCCACTCTTGCAAGTTCCAGGCCTTTCAGGGAGTTAAGCTTCGCCCAGGTCTTCCAATGTCGACAGGAAGTGCCGACATTCTTTCGGTTAGCGAAACTCGGAAATATTATTAAAACGGAAACGGAAAACGAAAATGGAAGTTCGAATTCCGTTTTTCAATGTCTTATAATTAAGAAAACGAAAGACGAAAACGGAAATGGAAATGGAAATTGGAGTTCTGTTTTCCAGTGTCGAGGGAAACGAGAATAGAAGTTCGAATTACGTTTTCAATATCGTAGGAAAACGGAAAAAGAAAATGGACGTTCCAATTCACTTTAACAAAGTTGCAAACTAGGGCGAACAAGTTGGTCGCAAACTGTCAATCAAATTACCAGTGTTACGGCGGAAGTTTGCAAAGTTGCTGCAAAAGGATCAGTGTACCTTTACGGTCAAGTGGAATTTCGCATTTCGCCATTAACTTTTCTGCTTCGGCGTTTCTGCATTTCAGTTTTCGCTTTCAGATCTCGGCATTGCGAATTTGGCCCTGGGTATTTCGGATTTAGCTTTCAGCTCTCGGCGTTTCCCCGCTTTTCCAGCTTTCGGCATTTTGGTTTTCGCTTTCAGTTTTCGGCATTTCGAATTTATCTTTATCGGCCGTTTCAGCATTTGGCATTTCGAGTTTAGATTTCAGCTTTCGCCGTTTCGGATTTAGATTTCAGCATTTAGCTTTCGGCATTTTGGATTCAGATTTTCTGCTTTCGACATTTCAGATTACTTTTTGCAGGTTTCAATTATCAGGTATTCGAGTGTAGCCTTCATTGATTTCAGGTTTCGGCTTTGACAGCTTTCGACTATTCAGTGGCCAGTGGGTAAGTAGTTCTGATTGACACCTTTTACGACAATTTGGACTCCGAGGGCAGGAAAAAAGATGGAATAGGAGTGGACGTGTGAATAGTGGACATTGGATGGCAGACGAATTGACATATGGGAAACCAGGAGGAAGACCGTAAGCGCGGGTTCCACGCGGCCCCGTCGAAAAGACTCAAATGTGCTATTTTTAGAGAAAATTGCGCCACCCTCAACGTCATAAACGCGCGTGGGTGCACGCAAATCTGCGTACAACGAGGGCGCGCTGGATATGACAGATAACCCCGCAACAAGGTGCGTAGCGCCAAAATGGTTATAATTATTAGACATCCAGCAATCCCGAGTAGAATAATTGTTTTAATTATTAAAAAGGCAATGACCAATTGCTATAAAATGAAGAAAGAGAAAAAATAGAGAGAGAGAAACGCCGAGATAAAAGGGAACAAGAATCGATCGCGATCACATGACTGACCGAAAAAGGCGCCAAAACCTTGCAAAGTGTGCGGAGCTGAATGAATCAATGAAACTGCTCCGGAGTGAACGTACAAGCACAAGGTTTGGGGAAAACCGTCCAATTATGGGCTCTGAAATGTGGTACGTGTTTGTTTTCTCCTGAAAAATTGTCTTAATCATCGTTCACTGCGGATTGAAGCTGTACGATCTCACCGTTATAGCTGCGGGAGTTTGAGTGAACGAGTTTGTAATCGCTCCGTTCGCACAACGCTGACAACGGATCCATCATGTGTTCATTTGATTGAACTGAAGAAAGAATTAATATTTTAACTTGAACGATAATTTCTATGCAGCTCACTGAAACAAGACTACGGAGGTGAGGAACATTAGAATTCACCATCTAACTTTTTTAAACTCAAACCACAAAACGCAGTTCTTCTCTGTTTGGAGCCCGCGGACGGAAAGGTAAAAGCAACTCTCAAACAACTCTGAAAGTGTTTCAACGTATTTTACATGGCATCCGATTTGTATCTGAACATTTGGAGCTGCTGGAACACAGCGAGAGTTAGAACGAGTACAGGTAAACCAGTGTCAATTTTGCGTGGTATAGCCAAAAAATGTCGCCCTTTCTGGCAGTGAATTTGTTCAATGCTTGTTGTTCAGGCTGCTGCATGATTCTTGTACTAACTCGCCATAAAAGTGTGACAGTTTTTATTAAATGCTTCTCTCCCATTTTACTGTGCTTTATTTTGTCTTGTCTCGACATTTCGGAGTCTAAGCCTTCCGTGTAAAACCTGCTGTTTGTGAAATTTGAAGAACAAGTGATTGAGTTGACGATGAAAGAAATTGTAAACACAGGGCTAAATGCTTAAATTTCAAGCACTCTGAAACAACACGTTCAGTTGTAATTTCTCCTTAATTTAACTTCGATACAAGTGATTTTTCTCGCTTCGGGTTGCTGTCGGAGAAAAAAGCTTTAAGTTCACTCTGTCGTTGAAACCCTTGTCACGTCCACTGCGCTTAACACTGCGCTATGTATCCCTTCTAGGTTTGTAAATTGCTCAGTAAGTAATGTTCAGTACTAGGGCAGCATGAAGTTTCACTTCAGCTTTCTCCTTCTCATCGACGGAAGTAGTTCTTTTTCCTGGTGTTTTCCAGTTCTTTTTTTTGTCGACGATTGAGCACCGCAAGAGCATTTGATTGAAAATAAAGCGCGCTTTTCGCTATTTTTTGTCTTCATTTCGGTCCTTTTTGGGCAACTTCGGTTAAGGCGGACATTCAGAAAACATACACTGAGAAACCTCGGCAAGCGTTTTCTTTCCCGATTCGGTAGTTTGAATTTTGCAGTGGAAAAAGTGAAAATAATCTATCAGTGCGTAATTTTTCTTCACACCGTGCTTGGACATTCATTTGACAGTCTTTACGGCTACCCTTCACTCTCTGTACGTCCTCAGGGGAAATATATTTTCGGGATTTCTTTTCCTTTTGCCTGCCTGATTCGCCTTCAACTGTTTTTTCGTAGTTCGACGCCTTTTTTGCCCGCAAAACGTTTCATCCGTCTAAGGGGGAAATCCTCGTCCGACATGTCCAACGCATTTTTGACACAGGATTTGTGTAAAATACTCTCACTGCCATCACCAGAATCACTTGTATAATCCTCATATTTAGAGTCACTATTCAGAAAGTGCTCTAAGAAGGGCTTGCCTCAAATTTGGAAGTAACACCGATGACAGAAACTGAATTTCTTCGTCTCCAAAGAAGGTAATTTCCGACGCCAGTTTGTTTTTCTTTGCGCGGAGTCCTCGCAACATACACGCGGGCGTGTCACGAGCGATGGTGCAATTTCTTTTTTCTAAAAATAACACATCTGTCTTTTTCGATGGGCCAACGCCACTACTGAAAATGGTATTTAGTACGGTCTCCGTCCCCGATTATGGCTCCTGGGGAAACTGATTTATCACGGGAACGTCAAGCCACCAAAGGAACGGAAATGTTACCGTGAATAATGATAACACCTTTCAATATAAACTGCGAAAAATGTCTTTTTAGGGGGCTTTGTCACCAATTTTAAGTATTGCTATAAGGAAGCTTCAGTTAGACATACTTCAATCAAAGGAACGCACAATAATGGCTTAATTTTGTTTAAAATTATTCTACTAGTTTTCCGACACTAAAATTTTTCCCTATAAATTTGTCGTAAGGAATAGGAAACAATACGACGGGAAGTGGTGTATGAAACTGGGATTAAAATAACCTGTTGGGAATAAGGAAGCTTTTTGAAATCTTTGTCGGAGTTGAAGATCAAATTCAGTAAACCGCGCCTCCTAAGTGAACGTACACCAAGCTGAATGGCTAGGCATGGAAGGGGTGTCCCCCCAAGATTAATGTAATAGGAATAAGCATAGGGTGGGATTGTGGGGGGGGGGAGGTAGGCAGAAGAAAAAAGGGGTAGTGATATGGCAATCAACAGCCAGTGTACTTTAAACCTGAATAGGGCATGATTAAAAGGGGAAGCAAATCAAAACTTGATTTAGACGGAAATGAGAAACCTTGCTGCACGGGCCCTGCACACAAGACGGTATCAAACAAAGCGATCGTGCGTTCAGAGTGTTATGTCAATAACATCGGCAGATGCACGGCGTTCTTCTTAATCTCTTCGAATCTAGTCAGATACAATGGTAAGTTAATTAAAACGAAGGGCATGTTCAGATTTTTCCGAATCTCCATGCACATTACTTGAAAATATGATCTGACCTGTCGACTGATATGCGTTAAATAACTGTTTTCGAGATTCTACTAAATCTGGTCTTAATGCAAGAGGATCGACTCCAAATTGCCCATTGCGTGGCGTGTGAGATTGCCACCCCTCTCCTCATAAATCTTCACACCTCTTCAGTAGTTGGTACGAGTTCCTCAGGTATTTTGACTGCAGGATTGGACTGTAGCATGTTCTCCAATGGGACACACTCATTATGTCCAGGAATTCTATGAACGTTCAAACTTACAGTTAACAAGCTGCTGAAGAGGGTTATGACAAGTGTACATTGTCAACCAAGAAATACAGAACTACGTGACAGCATCATCAAAATCGAATTCTTCTTTCGCCTGAAGAGCAACGAGAACACGTTTTACGGGATAGTTGATCCTCTGGTTTATTTCTGGCCACATGTACAACGCTACATAATTCTGTGTAGACAGGGTTCGACGCCGGGGGAGGGGGGGGGGGGTGGGATTGTACTCCGGATTTCAAGTGATGGGGAGGCGCAAAGTATTTTTTGGGTTTGAAATGCACGATTTCGTGATTTTTAGGGTGAGAAAATTTTGGTACAATTAGTATTTTTCGGGTAGTTTGTAATAATGACTAATGCTAGATCTGGGAAAGTTTATATATTGCGATAGTATGATAAATAACCAAACAAACACGACCATTAAAAAAGTACTGTTGTCCTTCGTTATTGTCTTTTAATCCCTTCTGGGTACTTGTAAGCTCCAAAATTCAGGAATTTTTGGGGTTTCATTTTGGAAAATGAAATTTGACATACATGATCCGTGATTCGTTATTTTTGCCCCCGTGAACCATGCCAGAGATTCCCTGTGTGACCATCATCTTGGTCCAGGGGATATTTTTGGGTTTCGCTTCAAGCCCAAGGAATTTTTTGGTATTTAAATTATGTCTCCCCTCGCATCCTCCCGTCGCTTGAAATCCAGAGTACCCCGGGGGGTCTGACGCCAAAGTGTTCTTCCCTTGTCAAACTTGTATTCTTTATAAAGTTCCTGAACAAACAGACACAAGCAGAACTCTTGTCCGTGGTCCATTCTGATCTGGTCGAATAATCCATAGAGGAGCAATGAATATTTGTCTGCACAAATGATAATAAATAAGGATGAGGTCCTTTACGGACAAGATTATAGCTCCACATATAAATCTTCAGCAACCGTCGACAAACATCACCCGAGTACAATTTTTTCGTTTTCATCAAAAAGGCCTTTATATCCAAAACAAGAAATGAAGTAAGGCACTGGGTTTGTTCGAATCAAAATGTCCTTTGTTCTTGCACTGAGTACAATACTGTGCCACTCGTCTGCAAGTCGCCGATATTCGTTTCTGGCTTTAATTGCTCTTGAGGGAGATTTTGCTTGGCAATGTTTAAATTTCCAGTTATTTCCTCCTGCCCACCCCAATGTATAATCACGGAACGGTCCCTTATCTCTCCACAGAGAAATCTAGGGTAACCGTCGACAAACTGTCACAATTTAAGTACAATCGAAGTCCTCCTCGTGAAGCAAAGGAAGTAGGACTGACGTCTGTACGCAGCGCAGGCTAACCGTCCACCGTCCGTTGTCTTAATCAGTCCCGTCCAATTCCTATTTTTACACAGAGCAATAAAGCATGAAAGCACGGTAAAGACAGAAAGGTCAAATAAAAAGAATATGACGGTTTCAACTCTAATAGCCCGAAGCTAAATGGCAAAACTGATAAATCTAAACTTTTAATGCCAACAGCCAAAAGCTGAAAGTTAAATACTGAAAGTCGAATGACGAAACGGAAATGCAGCACGCTGAAACCAACAAGCCGCATGTTTCAATATGATGAATGCTAAAAGCCGAAAACTGAAGTCACACGCTGGTCACAGAAAGTGAAAATCGGAAAGCAGAATTTACAATTTAAAATTCTGGAAGGAATGCCATAAAGCAGCAACAAGAATTAAAGATGGAAAACTAAAAAGCAAAATTTGGATTACAAAAAAGAAACGTTAAGAGCACAAGACGGTAATCCCTGAAAAAGAGAAAAGCGGAGCAAAATAAGGAATTAAATACAGAAATTCCATTTGGTCGCAAAAGTACATTTATTAACGGAACATCCGGTTTGAAGGTAAGTTATTTGATATCCCTTCGATGTGCATAAAACGGAGTCAAATCAAGCGGTGCTGTGCTGTTATTCCTGCTTGACTGATCTACGAAATATCGTTTCTGTTTGCAGCGGTCCAACTGGGCGAACATGTCTGTGAAAGTTAACTGGCAAACAACAAGACCCACGGTCGGAGAAAGAACTAAGTTTCTGCTCAACAATGCTCTCTTCAGCGATGTCAAGTTTATGGTTCGCAAGAGCGATGGTGAAAGTGAAAGTAAGGAAGTGATTTCAGCTCACAAGTTTGTGCTATCGATCAACAGTCCTGTGTTTGAAGCCATGTTTTACGGTAAGCAGGCGGAGACTGCCTGACTGTGAGTACGAGAGTCTGTTGGAGTTGTTTCGTTACATGTACAGCGATGAAGTGAACTTGAACGGAAGTAATGTGATGGGAGTGTTATATTTGGCTAAGAAATACATGGTGTCTACACTCGTTGAGAGATGCACGGAATATTTGATAGATCATTTAGATCCATCAGATGTTTTCAACATTCTGCCAGCTGCCGAGAAATATGAAGAGAAAAACCTAGTGGATCGATGCTGGAAAGTGATCGACGAACAGACAGAAGCAACTGTGAAATCGGATGGATTTGCGACAATCGACAGGTCCTTACTCGAACAGCTAGTTGTCAGAGACACTCTGAGCATTACAGAGGTCGACTTGTTTCAGGCTGTTGATGTGTGGGCGGCAACAAAACAATGCAAAAAGCAAGGTTTAGCAGTGAATGGTGAACTGAAAAGAAGAATTATTGGCGAGGAGATTATTAAAGCAATCCGTTTTCCACTCATGAGACAAGTGGAATTTGAAGATGTCGTCCTTGATGCGAAAATTCTTACTCCAGATGAAATAGTCATGGTTTTCAAGTTTTTCAATTTAAGACTAACTTCTCCAGTGGGAATTCCAGATACCAGACGGTCTGGTTCAATTCTCCGATGTCGCAGATTTCAATCAGTGTTATTGGGTAGCTGGGGTTATGGTATAGGGTATAAGGACTATCTCGTTTTCTTTGTGGACAAAGACATCAGCTTACATGGACTGAGTTTGTTTGGCACTGATAACAACACCTACACGGTGGACTTGCAGGTAAAAGATACCAACAATAATTCAGCTGTAGTGTCAAAAACAGGAACGTTTCTTTCAAAACGTCTGCAATACGAAGATTCCTGCTATTATGGATACGAGGTTTTGTTTGACTCTGCAGCTGAGTTAAAAAAGAACACTAAGTATCAAATAGAAGCACTGATATCTGGTCCACGATCTGGGTGGGGAGATCGCGGTTTTAAAACTACACTGCAGTCTGGTGTTACGTTTACATTTTCAAATAGTGATTCACGAAATAGTAACTTCACGGATCAGACAACCGGACAATTTCCTGAGTTTCTGTTTTCTGTTTCATAGATTTTCAAATTAGATGTTTTATTGAGGTACGACATGTAATCACTGTCGGGGTAAAGATACAAAACATTGCCATACGTACGTCACTTGTATCCGAATACGTATCAAGTAAAAGAAAAATTTGAAGAAAGTATCGGTTCTCAATTTCAGAAAGTCATTTACCGGTTACTGAAAAACTCAGCAACTTTTTACACATTTGCATTAAAGCCAGGATAAAGGAATTGTACTTGACGTTTGCGTTTTGTAGTAACAACAATTAGAGCGACGGAACAAACAACATGAAATCTATATAAGTGGTTTAATTTTTTTGGGTAGGACTTGGAGACTGTAGTACGGCCCGGCTGGTGGCGAGGGTGCTTTTGAAATTGTTACAAATGACTAATAAAAGATACTAGAATCTCTTTTTAGGGCGTAGTTTATTTAGAGGTACCGACAATTCTGACAAGTAATTACTTTTCCTGTGAAATTTCTCTAGGCCTCTGGCCGGAAAAACCGAAAAGGTAATCTGACCCCCTACCCCAGGTAGTACCGCTGTTCACTTGTCTGCTTGTTCTCAAAAGAATGGGCATGAAATCAGAATGCCCTTATGTTTTCCGCTCCCGTGGTATCTAGACCTTCCTAGAAAATGGGTTGGGCTTTTTTGCATCCACATCTCATAAAACGGTAAGCATACGTACTATGCTTTTTGCTCAACGAGCTAAACATTTTTTGTGAAAGCCATTAAACGTTTATAGGCCAGCCCAAAAACTCCAGTATAGTTGAACCACATGCCTCTTGTAACTAGTAAAGAAAATGCATTGCAGATCTGTTCATGACAGAGGCGTTTCTCTTGCACGTGGTTGACTACTCGACCGTTGGCAAAAGACTCTTTACGACAGTACGTGGGTGAAGACTATGGTAGGTGACATTATCAGTAAGTTCACTAGAGTTTCATGTAAGCGTCAGGCAGCGGAATTCAATCCTAAAGACAAAACAGCCACGAAGACCGTGAAATTAAAGCAATCCAAGGAGACTGGGTTCGAAGGCAAAGTTCAGAAATTAACACAAGAGCCAGTGGCGTGGTCAGTATTTAGCGGTATGGCGTATACGGTTCGAACTAGAACACAAAACGAACAGATATTATTACAATACACGTCTCCATCACGCCATCGAGAAACTACCAAATAGTAACAGGATAAACAGCTACAAAACACAATACTTGACAATTCGCCAGGTTACGAACAGGGTCATGGCTCTTCAGGTTGAATTAGAAATTCAAGGCACCTCAAAATACCTCAGTTGGTTAGTAATTCAATGTCGGTTTAGCAGTTCCACTATCTCTGAACAGATCTAATCAAAGCTCGCTCTTATACTCAGCAACGAAACGTTAGCAAATCAGGAATGTTCCTTGGGCTGACTTACTTCCACTCACAAACTTCGTACTCCATCCGAACTTGGTTAAACTGTCAGCGAAATGTTAGGGCAACCTGCATTGTCCAGTATGGCACCGGTTCACCAGAGTGTCTCGGAATGGAAAGCGAGCATTTACTCTTTTAATTCTCTTAGAGATAGTTGGACTAAACGCAAACATTCCAGCGGAAGCGAAAGCCGTTATCCGCGTGGAAACTCGACACTGTTCTCCCCCTCGCGCGCAGAAAGCGTCTTTCGCTCGTGCCTGCCTGTTTCTCTCTCGCTTAACTATCCCAGAATGAAAAGAAAGACTCTTTTTAGTCTAGGACTACAGCGTTTGTCCAATAGATTTTACACTTGACTTGCATGAGGTCCTATAGAAAAGCAACTATATCAGATTAACATTCATAGTAGCTCTGGTCCAGCGTTTCCATTTGAAGGCCAGCTTGATACATATGATCACGCCTGTGAATAATACTTCGATCCCGTATCCCAGTTACCTCCAGAATAACGTGACACCATGTGACTGTATATTTCCGAAGATCGATTGTAATCGATAATCATCAATGCAATCCAGGACGCTACGTTATTGAAGCTATTGTACGGAGCCCGTTAAGTGCCATCGAAATTTACACTTTTATTTTCAAGTTTCGCGACTTTTTTCGCGACTTTCTTCGCGACTTTCTTCGCGACTTTTTTTTGGCGATCTTGTTTGCGGGCTCAAATAGAGGGCACAGGTCTGAAAGAAAGGAGGTAAATTATCTCGTTATGAACTTTTATTTGTCTCCTTCTTTAAAAATGTATTAGTCTAAGTCTCCGTATTAACCCGTTCCTCTGCGAAACAATTAATAAATTACTTAATAACCTGCTTATCTGAATTTTTGTTAATACTGAGGTAAAACCTATCCTCTTTGACTCTGAATACTTTCATTTCAATCAAAATCAAACCAAATACATCCGCGCGTTTTGATTTCTGTGTGGCAATTGTTGCACAGTTGAGGTTCTCTAATACAATCTAATCACTGATATAATGAAAAACAAAGTTGTTTTATTGTCAGGTCTTAATTCTGTTTCCCAAATTGGCCAAAATCTGCGATTATCACCTAAAGTTAAGTTTGCATGCAAAGTTCTTGGTGAAAAGTAAGCGGATTTTGTACTGTTCTGCGAGAGGGTACAGGCCAAAAGCTGCTAGCTGCAATATTGATCAACGAATGACACGGTGGCAAACGTCGTTCTCTCACGTCGTGCTTAAACTCCCTGTGACGACACCACATTATTTTTTATTCAGCAAATTCTGACGGTTCATGGAAGAAGGAAATCCAGCGAAAGTTGTTTGTTACACGATCTGACCGGAAAACCGCAATTGACGTCATTGGCGGGTCTACGACAGCGCCGCAGGAAACCGAGCTAATCACCAGAGCTTCCGAAACCACAACGAAAATAGACGAACACAAAACATGCAGAAATAATCTGTGGTAGGGAGTGCGTCCCAGATAAAAATTTGTTACTCTTATTGAAACAATCTCTTTGGCTTAGAAATTAAATAGCCCCAAATGAAAATATCGCTCAATCAAATCGTTGCGTTGTAGGTTATTTTGGTGCACTGCTGGTAGATATCGCGGGAGAACTGCTGCACACAACGGAGAAAGAACAATAATAATAGCTAAATAGCTACGATTATTGGAATCACCTTCGACAACATTTTTGCTCATTTGCACAATCTCTTTGAGCCCGCAAACAAGATCGCCAAAAAAGTCGCGAAAAAAGTCGCGAAAAAAATCGCGAAAAAAGTCGCGAAGAAAGTCGCGAAAAAAGTCGCGAAAGTGGAAAATAAAAGTGTAAATTTCCGTGGCACTTAACGGGCTCCGTACTATTGAGATGTGAATATCGTTTACACATCGAAAAACCATAGCGTGCACACAGGAAGATAATTCGTTCTGGTCTAGTAAATATTTGATATTTCCGTCACGCGAACTGAGCGCATGGCAACTTCTTTTTTTTATTTTATTTTATTTTTTTTTATTAATTACTTGCAAGCACAAAAAAGAAAACAACGCATACAGTACAAACACTAAAGCACGTAACTAAACAATAAAGCAGAGTAAAAAGTAAGTGATCCTACTAATTACAATGGTTTAGGTGTATTACCAAAATTACAAAGAGTTATTCAGTCGAGGGGAGGGGAAGTAACATTTTGAAAGTTATTTGGGTTTGCCATAGTTACATACATATACAAAATATACTTAAACAATATTTTCTATATATGAGTACAAGGGTGTTTACAGGTTTCCTTTAGTCAGGGGTACAGGAGATAAACTCTTTATAAACATTCTGCAAAAGGAATCCATTTTTTTGTGTCACCCGCTTTGAGTCTCTAATACATATCTTGATTTAACAAGACGTAGAAAAGATGTGAAATTTGATGAGGTTTCCTCTAATGTGGCTTGCCATATATGATACCCCGCTAGCAACAAGATATAGTTTAATTGAAGTGAATATTTAGAATGAGGATCCGGCCTCAGGCCCAAAGCTGTTGTATTCAATAGAGTGAATTCGCCTGTTATCGAGAGGTTGTCCTGAAGCCAGTCAGTCACTCTTTTCCAAAAGGAGGATGTAACGTGACATGACCAAAAAAGGTGATTAATGACTCTGAGGCACTGTGACAAAAAGTGCAATTTTCGTTTTCCTTTCTTCCTATTTTAAAAAGGAACTCGGTTTGTATGCATCTATGCAAAAGTTTAAACAGGAACTCGATCAGTTTGGTGCTTTTAGTACAACTTGGAGCCTTGAGGTACGCTTGTTCCCAGTTGAAAGTAGTTTTTTCATCTAACAAATTGCAATCCTGAAACCATTTGTTTTGGCTGTTGCTCGGGGTTAGACCTTTTGTACTGATTAGCTTTTTGTAAATTATCGGGCCTGGTCTTTGACTTTTTATAATCTTATCGCAGAGTGTTTCAGAGTTGCCTCCTCTAATCTCAGCAGCTCCGGTAGCGGTTTTTCGAAGGGACTTTACAGCTTATAATAAGCCATAGAAACTAAGAGGACGTAATTTTATGTCATACTTTGACGCAAGAGCATTAAGGGACAGAAATCCTTTGTTTTCCGTCCTTTGAAGGTGTTTAACTTTTGTTATACCTTTTTCAAGCCAATCCTTAAAAAAATTGGCTTGTTATCAACCCTTATTAAAGAGTTGAACCATAAACTCTGTTCGCGAAAATTGATTTCAGAAGTTACTTGGCGCTCAAAATTGGTTTCGGCCCAGTATTCTAATATTTCCTTAAGGAAGGGATCCGTGACCTTTATCATTTTCTTTGTGTCATTAACGTTAAGGTTACCCCGGACGAGATTTTCACAGCCATAGTTCTTGAGTTCCATATCGAAGAGGAGTTTCCATTTTCCTTTGTTGGTCGTGTCCAAGTACTTTTTTACCCAAGTTGTTTTGAGAGATTTGTTAAAAGAGCAGAGATCAATCATTTTCAGACCTCCATTTCTGGGATCGTTAATCATAACTTTTCTCTTTATTTTGACACCTTTGCCATTCCATAGGAATTGGTAGAACATGTCGTTTATTTCTTTTATAGCATGGTGGTTAGAATGCAGCGGCGCTAATAAATAAACCAACTGTGATGCGGCCAGTGTCTTAACTACGGTGATTTTTCCTAGCAGCGAAAGCCTACGGTATTGCCAGCAACTTAATAGCTTTCTAATTTTTACAGTTTTTTCTTTATAATTTAATATCATCGCCAGGTCTGGCTCGGTTGACAGCCATAGACCAAGTGCTTTACCTTGCATTTTGGCCATTTTAAGTCCTTTCCTGGTAAATAGATTTTTTCTTGCCCAGTCTTATAGCCGATCCAAAGAGCTTCCGTTTTACTGTCATTGAGCCTGAGGCCGGAAATCTTGCTGAAATCTTCTAAAGTTTGTAGGGCTTCGACAAGGTCGGGACTCCCTTGACCCGTCTAAGATAAGAGTAGTATCATCCGCGTATTGGCTTATCTTAACTTCGTTTTTGTCTACATAGATACCTTTTATTCTCCTGTTACTCCGGATTGTCTTGGCCAACATCTCTGCTGCCAGAATAAATAAATATGGCGAAAGGGGACAGCCCTGCCTAACACCTCTTTGAGGCTGGAAGAAGTTACTTGACCAGCCATTGTTAAGAATACAGCTTTCAATTTTGCAGTAAAAGGTCGATCCACTAACGTGGCCAACATCTACGCTCCTAATGACGACGATCCCGATTTCTTTCACTCTTTTTTTGATCATCTTTCGAATTTTAAATGCGACGAAGTCATAATTGGAGGTGATTTTAATTTAGTGCTAGATATTGAAAAAGATAAAAAGAATGGTATAGCCAGAACACACCAAAATGCTCTAAAGGTAGTACAAGATGCGATGGAAGATCTTGAGTGAATTATGTGATATCTGAAGAATATTTAATCCAGATACCAAAAGGTTTACCTGGCGACAGAGACAGGCAGAAATTCAATGTAGACTTGACTTTTTCTTGGTAAGCCAAACTACGCTTTGCGACTGCTCCGATGCGGATATCTTTCCAGGATTCAAAACGGACCACTCTATGATAACACTTAACCTATCCTTACATTCAAACCCAAGGGGGAATGGTTTCTGGAAACTAAATACGTCCCTCCTAACCGATACAACCTTTGTGGAGAAAATAAAAGAAACGATACAAGAAACGGCTACTGAATACAAAAATGATGAACTCGTCAACCCTGGGCTTCTGTGGGAGATGATAAAATTAAAAGTGCGTCAACAATCAATCGCTTATTCGACATCTATAAAAGGAGCGAAAAAAAGAAAAGAGGACGAATTAGAAAAAGAAATTTCAAATTTAGAGAAACAGATCGATAGTGCAACCGGCCCTGATCCCTTGAACCAAAATGTAAATGAGAGAATGAAGGCCCTAAAAGAGGAACTTGAAAAAATCATTGAACATCGAACCAAAGGAGCCATTCTTCGGTCGAAGTCAAAGTGGTATAACGAAGGTAAAAAGAACACAAAATACTTCCTCAGCCTGGAAAAGAGACACTTTAAACAAGGAACGATAAGCCAATTAAAACTGGACGATAATACTCTTGTCACTTCAGACAAAGAAATTTTATCAGAATGTGAATCCTTTTACAATAATCTCTATGCTTCGAAAATAGAAAAACCCTCTCAATCCAATTTTTTCCAGCAAGAAAACGAAACTTCCTTAAGCTTTATGGATCAACAGGCTTGCGACGCTATCTTAACCGAAAAAGAATGCGCGGAAGCCTTAAAATGTATGGATTTAGAAAAAACACCTGGCACCGACGGTCTTCCAGCTGAATTTTATAAATTATTCTGGAATGACATTTCTACTTATTTACCCTCCGCCCTCAACTTTGCCTTCGAATCCAGCTGCCTATCCATTTCTCGAAGGCGCGGAATCATTAAACTTATTCCAAAAAAAGACACAGAACCTTTTTTTATTAAAAATTGGCGTCCTATAACTCTGCTCAACACGGATTACAAAATCGCAGTAAAGGCCATTGCAAACCGTCTAAAGTTCGTAATTCCAAAACTTATAAATAATGATCAGACAGGCTTTAGAAAAGGAAGGTTCATTGGTAAAAACATACGACTTATTGATGGCATCATCTAATACGCTGCACAACATAATGTCCCAGGTCTCCTGCTTTTTATAGATTTTGTAAAAGCCTTCGATTCACTTGAATGGCCTTTCATCCTTGATAGTTTGCGTATGGGAGTGTTATACTTATTAAGTGGAGCGCATGGCAACTTACGCCAAGTTATTTGATATGCATAAAACGGTTTTACAATCAAGCGCTGCCGTGCTGATGTTCTTGCTTGACTGATCTACGAAATATTACCCTTGCGGTATATACCCGGCCAGCTGTCGAGGTGAACTGGCAAACAACAAGACCAGCCATGAGAGAAAGAACCAAGTTTATGCTCAACAACGATCTCTTCAGTGATGTGAAGTTTGTGACTCGTAAGAGCGATGATAAAAGTGAAAGTAAGGAAGTGATTTCAGCTCACAAGTTTGTGCTGTCGATTAGCAGTCCTGTGTTTGAAGCCATGTTTTACGGTGAGCTGGTGGAGACTAGAGACTGTATTGAACTACCTGACTGTGAGTACGAGAGTCTGTTGGAGTTGTTTCGTTACATGTACAGCGATGAAGTGAACTTGAGCGGAAGTAATGTGATGGGAGTGTTATACTTGGCTAAGAAGTGCATGGTGCCTTCACTTGTCGAAAAAAGCACGGAATATTTGCAAGATCATTTAGATCCATCAAATGTTTTCAGCATTCTACCAACAGCCGATAAATATGAAGAGAAAAACCTGGTGGAACGATGCTGGAAAGTAACAGACAAACAGGCAGAAGCCGCCTTGAAGTCGGATGGATTTGCGACAATTGAGAGGTCCTTACTTGAACCAGTAATTGTGAGAGACACTTTGTGTATTAAAGAGATCGACTTGTTTCAGGCTGTTGATCTGTGGGCAACAAAGCAATGCGAAAAGCAAGGTGTTTGCAGTAAATGGTGAACTGAAGCGATGGATTCTCGGGGAAAAAAATATTCAAGCAATACGATTTCCACTGATGAAACAGGAGGAGTTTGCAGCTGTCGTCCTTGATACGAAAATTCTTACTCCAGATGAAGTAATGACGTTTTTCAAGCTTTTCAGTTCAACTCTGACTTCTCCAGTGGGATTTCCAGAGACCAAACGGTCTGGCTTCATGCCCGGGGGGGGGGGGGTACTTGGGTCAATTTTTGCTGGGTATGTGCCGTTGGCCTCTCCGAAACCTTACTCCATTATAGTCTATTCTGGAGCCAATTTTAAACCCCATGTTAGTCACTTTTGGGCAAATATACCCCAAATCCTTAGTTGCCGGAATTTACTTACCCCTGAAACGCCGCAAATGTGCGACCCCATTCTAGTAACTCTATTAGCTCCTATTGAAAATGCAACCCCATTATAGTCAATCCAGTCGTGAAAATGCGACCCCATCCAGCGGCACATCCCCATTAGCCATTTACTAAGGAAGTACACCCCCGGGATTTCATGGACTGTATTTGTGCGGCGGCAGTGAGAACAACAACTACCATGTTACCTTGGAGATAAAGGATACAAATAACGATTGTTGTGTTGTTTCAAAGGCAGGAACATTTTCTTCCAAGCGGCTGCAATATAAAGATGGTACTGAGTTATTTTGGATTTAAGGTTCTGTTTGACTCTGACGCTCACTTAAAAAGGAACATCGTGTACCGCATAGAAGCATTGATATCTGGTCCTCGATCTGGGAGGGGGGATGGCGGCCTTAGTACTGTAGTTTGGTCTGGTGTGACATTTGCAGTCAGAATGAGTTCCTAGGTGGTAACAGAACGAGCGAGACAGGAGGGCAATTTCCTGAGTTTCTGTTTTCTATTCGATAGGTCTTCAAATTAGATTTTTTGGTCGAATTACTACAGATGGTCACTATTGAAAAGATACAAAACATAGTCGTATGATGTATCATCGGGATGGCTGTATGGTAAGGGAAAAGGTGGTAAAGAACAAGTCCTTTATTTAAGTGAATAACTGGAGCTATAATGAATAACACCAGTTGGAGTCTGGTTCACGGTTAATAATAATAACACAACAACTGAACGGAAACAACAGTTAGCTGCAACCACAAGTCCATAATATAAGACCCCTAAACACATATACAAACGTGCCTTTAGGTCTTCACGTTTATTTGGATTTAGCTATTGAAGAACAATATTCTTTTAACAGATGACAAGACCGTAATTGCAGCAGCTTCTTCTTCATATTACTAGAGAAGGTTTACAGAATTTTAAAAACTGTAATAGGTTTGTGCTGTATATACAGATTGCCTTTTGGTTATGGTTAATAGTTTTTGGTGTATTCATCAGATACAACTCTATTCTTTAATTCGCTATTTCATCGTCTACGATTTGTGAGAAAAACAAAGGAAATAGTTACTGTAGCATTTGCTAAGAAATTCCCCGTTGTGAAAAATAAGCATTAAATGGATATATAATTAATTGAAAATGGCAGTAAGTACCGAAGTGAGCCCGCTAAATATAAGGTCATTCATCATTTTACAGTTTTTTAATTTAATGTAATTTTTATTTTTAGACTTTGCAAATTGTATATTTATCGCATATGTCAATTCTTATGAGTTGTAATTTGTAATTTGAGCGCCGCACATGCATTTATCAGTTTTTACTGTTTGTCGTAACCCTCTCTTCAAATAAGGTTGATTATTATTATTATTATTATTATTATTATTATTATTATTATTATTATTATTATTATTTATTCATATATATTCATTAAGAATAAAGTAGCGAAACCTCACGTTCCATGGCAAAAGAAAAAAAAAAGGGCGGACCAGTTCTTACATTAATGTTTTGTAGCCTGTTCTTCGGTTGAAGAGTTTTGTTGGCGACAAGGCATTGATCACCTTGCAAAGATTTTCTGCGAACTCACGTAGAGTAAGTCTCTACGTTATTCTGGTTATTTATGCTTTTTAGGGCATAGCGTTTACTACAACAGTGGACGTTTAAATTTGAAAATCCTGGTGGCTAGCCTTGACTTATGTGTGGGACTAAGAGAAAAACAATAACAAGAGAAAAGTGCCCAGAGGAGCACAAGGCATAGTCTCCAGACTCCTTGAGTTCTCTGTAGTGCTATATAATTAAACTGTGGATGTGGAGCAAATTTACCATTTAATGGTCTGGGAACGAGTTCCTTAGTGCAGGATACTTAGATTGTGCCCTATCAAAGTTTCTATGAAGCTTGCGCTCAAACTCTGGACGTAGGCTGGGTTTCTCAGTTTACGTCGGCACAGACAAACGGGCTAGTCCCAGACGGAATCGGTTCCAGAAACAAATCCCCTATAGATTCGACGGGACTGTTTTTATCATACAGTGCAGTCGATTAAAAGTACATACGAGAAAAGTGCTTAGAGAGGTACAAGGCATGGCAGTTTTCACTTCTATTTGGAAGACAAGACCAGTTCTGACATTGAAACATACCGTAGTGGCTAAGCCTATTCTTTCATTGACCATTTTGACAGACAAAACCGATTCGTGAAGAGACTTGCAATCGTGACAGTTTCCGCGTTATTTATTCTTTAATTTAAGACATAGCAGTTACTACAACAGCAAGTTTTTATTAGAGCACTGCGGTGGTTAGCTAAAAAAAGAACCCAAATAAGAAAAAAACACCAGAAAACACAAGTCGTAGCCGTTTTCTGTCTTGCGTACACAGCAGAGAACTGATTGCGTGCTCGATGAGCTCCTCGTCTATAACTTGAGGCAGAATTGGACCGCTTTGTTCGCTAGACGTAAACATGCAAAAAGTGGCATTTTCCTGCGTGAAGCGAACTTCTGTCAGGGGCATCCAACGAGAAAATTTTAACAAAACACTTGAAATATCACTTTCTACTTTCTTAAATTAATTGTTTCAGAGCATTCTAAAGGCATATTTTTGTAAGCTAATACAGGTTGATCTGTGCAGCGTTTTTAGCTGAAAATTTAAGCCGGAGAAAAATTGTAGGAAAAAGAATCTTATCTGCCGAATGTTCGAGCTGCTGATGGCTCTCCGAAAATGCTAGCTGACGTTATTTTACACTCTGAACGTCTGCATATTTGTTCCTCCGACAACAATAAGAATTAGTAAGTCCTTTTGTTACCAAAGTTCGAGGTGATGTTTCGCCAAAGAAATCTCTAGTTTTCAATGGAATTAAATCCGAATATCTCCTCCGATTTAGGTCTTCCTTAACAGATATTTCCCGAAACGAATCGTTGGGTGCTCCTGTTCTGTAGTTCCCCAAAGAAGACTGATAATAAATCAATCAATCGTCGTCACGAATATTCGATTTTGAGCGTAAAGAAATCAATTTTGCTTACATTTTAGACTCACGCCTTTCGCACTACTGAGTGCATGTCTAAAGAACGAAAAGTCGCTATTCACGTAAGACTGAAAACGGCTGTACGATTTCTAGTGCTTATATGGCTCAACTATTCACGAGTATAGCAGTCAGGGGTCTGGTTACGTGCTAGGTTCTGGTAGATTATGCTCGTAAAATCGAACATTATCATTTGCTTGCGGGCGTCATGACACCAATGAAACCAGAGTATTATGCTCAAAGTTTTGCTCAGCTGGAGCTTTGATTATTTCTCCTTTCTCGTCAGCTTGGTGTCAATTCTTTCTCGAGTTGATGTTTTCCAAATGATGGCCCTTTTTTCCGGAAGAGGGGCCTTTTTGTATTTTGGTTTCGTTTTCCACTCCACTTTTCGCAGACACCTCTTCATTTTCATCTTTCATTTCGGCTGCTGTTGCCTGACATGACTTCCTTTCTACCATTATCTTTCTTTTAGTCCAAGCTTCTTCACGCTCGATCACCGGGGAAAATAAGCTTGCTGGACAAGAGGGAGCGGCAGAAATCGAACCAAAAGCTTCCCTTCTCGGCAGTTTTCCTCTCACATCTGTGTTACACTCACCGGCTTCAAGGACACAGGAATGAGCTTGCAGAGCTTTGATGGATAAAACCATTATCCCATTTCTTCGTTCACCATGATATTTTTCTTGGCTTCCACTTCCATTCGCTTCCTCGTCGCCATTTTCCTTAGTAATACCGGCTCCTTCAAGGGCTCGATTCTCTTTCCCATTACCCTGACCACTTGGCTTTTCTCTGAAGTCGCTTGATCCAAAGGGGTCCTTGAGGAACTGCTTGAAGGCGGAGCGAAATCGACCGGTTCGCAGATAATAAATGACTGGGTTTGCTGTGCTCGAAAAGAAAGTAGCGTGCCAAGCGATGAATGCAAACCAAGAGTCGGCCTGGCTTTCTTCTCGTTGACCTCCCACTGCATACACGATGGCAGGGACATAAGAGAAGAAGTAGGCAGCTACTGTAATAGCAATAGTCTTGGTCGCCTTGATGTCGGTTTGTAACCGAGCCTGAGTCTGAAAAACTGGTAGGCTCGACACTGCTATCTGCGAATAAACAAAACTGAATGAATGCTACTTTAACAATAAAAAAGAAAAACAAATAAATCAAACCTGCATTAAATAACTCTAATAAGGAGACCGCTTAAAAGTCCGGGAAAATTCTGAAATGTAGGTCTCTCCTGAATTCACCTCTAGAGAGCGGACGCTTATTGTTAGCAACATGGTTGCATAACTACGGTTATTATAAATAACTACAGTTATATAATTTAGACAATTATTATTCAACGAAAACGAATTGGCCATAGTTTTTAGCGTAGCTCCTTCGCGAGCCTTGGGTCTGCTAGAGCAGAGCCCTATATACATGAAATATATAAATATCCATGCGAGTTGATTTGCATGGTAGTAATAACCGTAGGACGTCGAAGACGACGCATCACACTCTATGTAAAATGTTCTCTGTGAATACTTACGCGCAAACCTCTTACGTAAATATTTTTTTCCCCTTCTCTTCTCAACCGATTCCTAAGTTTATACGTTATTTGAAAGGTAAGAAAATTTAGATTCCACTGCACGCAATGCTTTGGAGTTGAAGGGGTTTTTAAATAACCCAAACCTTATGGAGTGTTTGTCTGAGTTAGTCGTGCCAGTTAGTAATGCGATCCAAACAGTGTCTTTGTAATCACACAGCGCTGTGAACCTCTGACGACGCAACACACTCTATGTAAAATGTTCTCTTTGAATACTGACGCGCAAACCTATCACATAAATAATTTTTCTCTTTCTATTCTCAACCAATTCCTAAGTTTAAAATGCCATATGAAAGCTAACAAAATATAGATTCCACTGTACGCAGTGATCGTGATGTGGAGTTGAAGGGATGTTATAAAAATAACTCCAATCTTGTGGCGTGTTTGACTAAGTTAGCCTTGTCGGTTTGTAACACGATCCAAACGATCTCATTGTAATTATACAGCGCTGGAAACCTCTCACGTAAATATATGAGTCTCCTTCTATTCTCACCAATTCATAAGTTTAATACGCCATTTGAAAGCTAAGAGAATGTAGATTCTAGTGTGCACAATGATTTGGAGTTGAAGAGATGTTAAATAAGCCAAATTTTATGACGTGATTTTATATTATGATCGAACGACAGAAAGACTGCCATCGATCGAGCGGAAGAAAATTTGCCATTGATTCCCTGCATCAGAGAAAAACACATTAACCGGAGAACGGCAAGTTCGTTGGGAAAGCTGAGGGGAAGGCACGGAAGACTAAAACATAGAATTTTCTACTTCTAAAATCAACACAGCGCTGCTACACAAGCTTGGCATCTCACACGATGCTAATCGCGTTCAAGTCCAAATGCGAGATCACGTGAGCAACGACCAGTGATAACATAGTTGGTCGCAAAGCATTATGGGTGGACCTTTCTTTCCTCCTTGACTCACGCGTGTACATAATGATAAAAAATAGAAGACAACCATGGTGCATTCAGTTGAACAATTACGCTTTTAACCTGAACGCTCTTCTTTAAGTCATCAAGTAAATAATTTGTACCTCTACGAATAATAATTTACTCGCTCCAAAATGGGAAGCCATCATTTGGTGTCAGAAACTCTGTGTTAAAAGAAAAAGATCTGAAGAATACTTGACCGGCGGCGTATGTAAAAGAAATTGGACAGCTTAAATGCGCAAATCCTTGTTCGAGGACAGGCTGTTGTTTTTTCAAAGCAGAGGGAAGGCCAAACATGTCAAATGATTAGTTTATCCCCTGATCAGAGATCGGTTACTTTACAATTTTCAGTCTTTCACTTCAATGGTAGATTTAAAATTTCATATTCACTTATGGATTTACATCCTTAGCGTTGTCCATTCAGCCCAGACATTCAAAATTCAATACAGGTAAGTGTTGCAAATTAAAAACAAGTTGAAGGAATACTTTCTTACTTTTGAATTTCTACCTTGCCCCAATTTCCCCTTTTATTATTTTTCCTTTCCATTGATTCTTTTTTGTTTTTAATTTCCCTGTTTTCCCTTCTTGTTATTGTATACTACCAGTAATTTTTATTTTACCTATCTCGAAACTGTCGTTCAGTCTGTCAATGGTGTAATTTAACATTTAGTTAAGAAACCCAAGCTCAGTATAAACCACATGGTTTCTTTGGGCTTTTTCGCCATTTTCCATTTTCAACGATTTTGTAATTTACATTTGGCGGCAAATAAATAAAAAAATGATCTTTCGCAAGAGTCCAGAGCTAATAACTTATCAACTAATTTTCTTTCTGACCTATTTTTCTTGAATTTTGATTTTGGGCGCGAAAATGCCACGAGGAAGGAGAAACTGATTCAGAAAGCTCATTGGCATACCTTGTTTTTCTTCTTCTTGATAGAGCGAATCGTCTGGAAACCAATCACTCCACAGCATATGATGAAGAATGCCATGAACGCTGCGATGAAATACTTTCCTTGCTTGTAGATCTCCGCTCGGTATTCAATAACATGAGCGTCACCAAGATCGATGCCGAGGAGCGGAATCGAGCACAACCCCACCATCATCGTGCAGACGATCCAGAGGAGGCAAGCAGAGACCACGGCTTTCTTGTTTGTCTTCCAGGTGAAGTACTTTAGATCAAACGCAATGGCAAAATACATGTTTATCATCAAAGCCAGCATTGATGCAAGATTTAGAATAATAAAAAGACGGTTGAAGAAGCTGGTCATGATTGCAAGAGACTTTCCCTTGAACCATCTCGTCTCCCAGACCGTAGAGACCATGAAAATTGGCATGTTGATGACGGCGTTCAGTAGGTCTACCACTGAAAGATTGGCAATGAGGATGTTCGGAAATGTTCGTAGCGATTTAAAGCGAGCGATTACGGTCAAAACCGAACCATTGCCGAGCACAGCACTTAAGCCGTGAACACTTGTTATCGCGCTCATAATAACTTTGGTGGAAAATGGTTTCACTGGATACATTTTGCAGAATGTCTGCACCACGAGAGCAGACGTCTCTCGGCGTTATCATCCCATGAGTTTTTGACTGCATAATTTAATTACGCTCTCAGATTTAAAATCTGTAATGGACAAAGGTTTTCTTATAAGCTACTGATTTCCTGTGGTCTGACGAATGACAATGGAGACTTCGTTTTGCAGGCGATCTGTCATAGGCGAATATCTTCAGCGCGAGAAAAGGTCTATTTCATCATTTTCACTTTCCTTTCTTTGACAATAGTTTGAAAATTGAACACTCTATTATATTCGGCACGACTTCCTGGAAACTTATTCATGCTATAACTAGTTGAAACAAATATAATAGCGAATCATCGTTTTATTAACAGCTGTTTATTTCCTTGATTGCATCAAGATCAAGTAGAAAAAAAAGTATATAACTTAGAAGCGTACTAATAACCTCCACTTATGGATTCAAAGCTAAACTCGGGATCATTAACCGAGCAATCAGAATTACAGAAATTATTTTGTCTTAATATGGAAGATTTATCATCTATGAAATATATCGATGTACACTTCAATAAAATTATCACCTTACCGTCAGATCTGTTGTCCTGTGCCTTTGATTTGCACATCTTCTTGTACAATTATCCCTGTTTCCTCCGGTTCTTGAGTAGTCATCAGTTCTAGTAGTTTGATAGATCAGCTGAATCGACCGCCATTTTTGACTCAGTCCCAGTTTTACGCTGTTCATTAGAAGTCATTTAATTTTTGGGGTTTCAGGCTAGGTTTCAGGTGTTTTTGAAGAAAGCGGCGTACAAATGGAACTGAGTGTTTTTCTAAATGGCGGGCGATTTCAGCCGATCTATATTTGCAGCAGATGTGGAAATCAAAGACACGGGACAGCAGCCTTAAGAACTGACTGTAAGAAAAGGTGATAATTTTATTGAAGTATCCACATAATTCAGCGCTGTTTGCTTGAAACAACGTTCGGTCACTGTCCGGTGGGATTTCCTATAGCCAGGAGCCCGTTACTGCTATAGCTCATCCTGTAACCAAGAAACAAACAAAGAAACAAACCAAGAAAAAACAAACAAACAAACAAACAAACAAACAGTTCCGTGGTCAGCTTACAACTAGTTCTAGCACTCTTGCACCGTTCAAGCGTAGCTTTCAAAGATTTATCTGAGCAATACAGTAACGTTCGGTAATGTATTACTTTAATTTTTAAATGTCAGGTCTTAAAGAAAAAAAAATGTCATCTACCTGCGACTGAAAACAAGCTCGAATTGTGAATTGTTTTCATTATTTTTGTGTCGATGTCTGTAGAGAAAACAAAGGATTCTACAGGAGCACTTTACACGACTCAGTTTGTTTACTTTTTCTTGAAAAAGAAAAATGTCAAAAATGTTTTTAATGTCCTTTTCTTCAAAATGCGTCTCAAGAACGTAAACTTTCCGTTTGTTCAACTTATGCTGTTTAGGGTTTGACATTTAAAAGAAGGGTGAACTTAAACGGCTTATTTGTACCAAGCCAATGTCGATGCGGTTCACGGATTTTCTTACGTTTCAGGTTAGTATGAGTACGCTATCTGTCCCGGAGGGGTGTTACTTCGTATAGTGGGCTATACGGGAAGGCTCCACTCAAAAGGGATGTCTTTTTTCGGCTAGCGCTTGCAATATGCTAAACGGTAGCTTGGTTAACAGTGTTTTTGTATGGTAAAGGGTTCCCCAAAATAAAACTGAAAGAGAGAGCAACTAAAAATATTAAGCTTTTCGATTTTTTAAGTGTCGTAGTATTTGGCAGACGAGTCAAGCATGCTATGAGCTATAATATTGTTGTTGATTCTAAGCTCACTTATTTATAGTTAGTCTCAAAACTAATAGCAAGTGGACGTCTCGAATATTTTTCATCGTTTGAAAGAAATTCTGGATCAATTTCCGAATTGAAAATCTGCTTTTCACTTTAGTGTTGTGGAAATTTGCTTATCGCTAACGCTCTTAAAGAGTGTTTATTCAGTGTTGTTTATTACTTTCACGGGCGCCGACCGCACTCAGGTAATCAGGAAATTTTAGTTATTGTTTTCGAGCTGAAGCTAATCTTTAAGCCCCATAACGGTGTTAGTTTCATTCACGTTTTCTTTCTATTTGAGTTGTATAAATTTTCGTCAAATCTGGCGTTTTCAGACTGCAATTCAGTTTCCTGCATGCACTCTGTTGACATCGAGGCGCTGGGTTTTTCTTGCACACTCCCTCGACACGTGACTGTTACGTAATCCATATAAGGAGGCAAATTTTGATTGGTTTCCGAGGTTCTGAAAAATTGAATCGTTCCTTGAATCAAGCTTATACGCTTTAGGTTTTTTAATCTAAGAATTTAAAGCTAGAAACACTTTACCGGAATCAAAGGCTTGCCATCACCTCTACCTTAATAAAGAAAAGGAATTTAAGACTGAGAATTCAGAGAATTAGTTCAGTCTATAGTGTAAATTTATTAGCGCTGAAGTGGATCCACAAATTTCCTACTGAGATCGAGTTGCCCTAGTAAAGAAATGTGGACCACACAGGGTAAAGAAAATGTCTTTGTTCAGATTAAAAATGTATATTTATACCGGCTGCACACCTTGATGTCACTAAGTTCTAGCTTGTGAATGCTTTGTTCGATGAAGACGAAACTGATGCACGAGGCGCCTTTGTATCTGTAGTAAAAGCTAAAAGAACTGAAAGAATATGTAAACTATGGCTTGACAGGCTTCCGGCTTATAGTTTTCCATTTTTTCTTTAATTTCCTAAATATAACTTTGTATACCCGGCTATCAAGATGTGAATCTAGGAAATACTGCATTCTGGAGCGAATTTTGAAAATCCTGTGAGTCAAGTTATTGGGGCGTTGTTATCCAAATAAAAATCGCCGTTCAGTGGCAATTTTATTGCAACTCTTGACTATTCAGGGGCATCCAACGGTTCGTTTCGGGGAATGGGAAGGCTTAAAATAGCCTGAGATATTCGGATTTATTGCAGTCTGTGAAAGCTAGAGATTTCGTTGGCGAAACATTACCTCGACCTTTCGTAACAAGAGGACTTAATATTAGTTCCTATAATTGTTTTTGGAGGGAGAAATATGTCGTTTAGAGTGCAAAATAAGGTCAGCTAGTAATTTCGTAAAGAGCCATCAGCGGCTAGAGAATTCGGCGCATAGGTCATTCTGTTTCCTAAAATTTTCTGCGGCCTACATTTTCAGCTAAAAACGCAAGACAGATCGATCTGTATTAGCTTAAACAAAAATGCCTTGAAAAAGCTTAGAAACAATCTTAAAGAAAGCAGAAAATGATATTTGAAGTATTTTGCTAGCATTTTCTCGTTGGGTGCCCCCGACTAGTGTTAAATTTCCATTGGATAAAACGACGGTAGTTAACTTGGCGATTTGTCAGGATATCGCGCTCAAAAATACGCAACAAAAGTTGTTATACTGTTGAATCCGCGGAAGAAATCCTACAGGGTGCATGCACGGCCATTCAAATGAAAGCTACTGAGCAGTACTTTCCTGTGGGAGTGTTTATTATGTTCTACAAGGTGATTCTAACTTTTGATCGTAAAGTGTGACCATTCAAATGAGAGCTATTGAGGAGTGCTTTCCTGTGGTTTATTTTGTTATGCAAAAGCCATTCAAATGCCGCAAACGATGGCTTCCCATCCAAAACCTAGAATGTTTCATTTAGTTTTTAGTTTTTGCTTTTATCTTACATTTCAGAATACCTATTCCTCGTACTTATAAAACTCATTTATTTTTAGCGAATACTGCCTGCCTACTGTCTTTTTCGAAAAGTTGAACACGGTAATAACACCGTTTAATCAATCCGTGAAATTTGTAGTGTGAACTATACTTTTACCACAATGAAATAAAGTAATCAGCCAAATCAATTTTTTAGTTTTTAAAAAGTTTAAAGGCCGACAACTTGAAAATCTTCAACTATCAAATTTAAACGGGAATTCTGAGGACGTGCACATGCATATGCATTTATGTTATCGTCACTGCGCCATACAAAAATATCCTTAGCCCACCTTCAAAACTGGGCTTCCTTTGTCTTTCTTGTGTTAATTCACAGCAAAATTAATGTCAAGAAAACCTTTGTCCATAGCAGAATCTTTGATTGACACGTTAATCATGGACAGAAGAAGAAACTGTTTCAGTAAAGATACCTCAAAACGCCTGTTCTCACAGTAAATAAAACATACAGCAAAATGCATCTATCGAAGCCATTCTCCACCCAAGTTGTTATGAGCGCCTTAACGGGCCTCCAAAGCGTGGTTGCCTTGCTGGGAAATGGTTCGATTCTGGCCGTTATCCACCGCTTTAAATCATTACGAAGTGTCCCGAACATTCTTATTGCAAATCTTTCAATTGTAGACCTCCTGAACGCTGCCATCAATTTGCCGCTCCACCTGTTTTGGTCGGTCTGGGAGACGAGTTGGTTCAAGGGAAAGACTCTGGCAATCATGACGAGCTTCTTCGAAAGGCTTTTTATTATTCTCAATCTTGTGTCCATGCTGGCTTTGATGGCAAACATGTACTTTGCCATTGCTTTCGACTTGAAGTATTTTGCCTGGAAGACCAACAAGAAGGCTGTGGTCTGTTCCTGTCTCATCTGGATTATCTGCACCGTGTTGGTGGTCTTGTACTCGATTCCGCTGCTCAGCATCGATATTGGTGACGCTCATGTCACTAAGTACAAAGCAGAGATCTTCCAGCAAGGAAAGTATGTTGTCGCAGTATTCGTGGCATTCTTTATTATTTGTGGCACAGTGCTGGGATTCCTAACGACGCACTCGATCTTGGAGAAGAAAAAGAAGGTATAGTAATCCCCACACGTTTTATTTAATGGTATCTTCCATATAATTTAAGGGTAGTCAAGTTGTAAGAAGAAAGTGTTTCTTCTTATATGCTTTTCTTTTTGAAAAAAAAATATTGCGTTCTAAACCATAGAAATGCAAAGCAGGCCAGCATGTGCGTTTGCTTGCTGAATTGGCATGATGTAAGATTTAAGGAAACGGGACAAATTTGGACAAAACGGGAAACGGTAAAAATTTGGCAACTCTTAGCTGTTACCATATTGCAACTTATCTTCGCGAGTCTCAATTGTCACATTTTTCTTTATGCAACTTAACAATAACCGAAAGGTGAAAAAAAATCATATCTGTAGAAAAAGTCTTTTTTTGAGGTAGAAAATGCGTTGAATGGAAAGAGGAACAGGAACCAATTTTTAGCCAATGGCGTCACGTAAGCTACTGTCAGAGATTATAAGAACGGCGCTACACAGTTTCTGTCGTTCGTCTGTCCTTTGAGATCTGTCCTTCGTCGGGGGTGGGGAGGTGGGGATTCTGTGAAATTTGGGGTTGGGTGTACCACTGGGACACTGAAACCATTACTTTATCAGCGGCACATACCCGTACGGCGTATGCTATGGGAGTACCACCCCCGGGCTTTGAAGTGTTTTGCACTTGCGAGTCTCGATCAACAGGAACTATCCGTATAATTGATGTTACCTCGAATGCACTGTTTTACATACTTGACGTCTGCCTGGATTTTATTCGCGTTGTAGTCCTTCCTTTATTTAGCCGTGGTATAAATTTCCACTGCAACAAACACATCAGAAATTATACACAAGACGGACTTGTTAATTTGAGATCTACTTACTTCGTGAATTCATGCACATGTTGGTTTGTTTCTGTTTTCCTTTATTAATTTCCAAGCGGAATTGTTAGCTTTAGTAGAAGAACATTTTGACTTCCAACCAGCTTGACGGAGTCAATTCGAAAACGAGACAGATGTTTTTAGCTTTTTAGTGGAATTACAATTAAAGATTAAAGAAAGATAAATAATGAGAATCCCGAGCTGAGAAGCAAGCGATTTCTGCATAAGGTTAATACAAGAAGAAGTAAGCTGGATATAAATATTTCGTTGCTGTTTCAAAGCAAAGCAGAATTTTAAGGTACCATATTAATCCAACTACAACTACAACTACAACTAGCTGAGACCCAAAACGGGATTCTAAAAATAGACGAACTGCGGGAATCTGCATGTTTCTGCCTGTTTTGCATAAATTAAACTTCGTATATCAAGTTTCAACCCTCTTATGCAAATTAGACCGTGTTTACAAAACATTGCTTGTCACTTAAAACCGACTAGACTGCGAGTAGTCTCTAATTTTGGCGATGCCGATTGTGGGGCGGGCAAAATACACACGCGCGCGCGCGAAATTTCGAGGAGACGCGACGCGAAGGGAGCGCCGAAAATTACGGCGCTCCCTTCGCGTCGCGTCTCCTCGAACTTTCGCGCGCGCGCGTGTGTATTTTGCCCGCCCCACAATCACAATCGCCAAAATTAGAGACTACTCGCAGTCTAAAAACCGACGGAATAATAGACGAAAAGCTTTTCCAAACAAGTAAACAATACAAAAACATTACGTTAAAGGGGTAACTGTTCTTATATACAAACGTGTTTTTCTTGGTGGTACGTGCACGCAATGTTTTGTTCTGGAGATCCCATGAGAATACATCCGGATCCGAGAACCCTGGGAACCAACGGCGCTAACCCACCCCGGGCGGGAGGAAAAAGCATAGTTGTGGATAGAAAAAACCAGAGCCACTGGCCGGGATCACTCCAGAATTCTGCGAACTCAAGCGGCATATTACGATTTTCAGTTGTGTAAGGCACGAGGGAAGTTTGATGACTAAGTTTTGACGTTTAAGTTACTATGCTGTCAAGGGCAACTTGCTCCGTTTCCAAGGGAGACAACGTCATTCAGCGATAAGTGCTGGGGATATTGTCAGACATGATCGATTCATGCACTCTTCCTCGGAAACGGAGCAAGTTGCCAATGACAACATGACAATTTGAACGCCAAAACTTTGTGACCAAACTTCTCTCTTGCCTTACTCAACTGAAAATCGTAGTAAACTTGCACGTTCATGCTGTTTGTCACACACATTAATATTTTGGGTCACGCTCACTTTATTTCACTTAAATCCTGTTGCATTAGACACTATCTTGGGAAATTTATACAAAAGGAAAATTGCGACAAGGTGAAAAAAACGTCATCAGTTCTGTGCGTGCCTATGTTTTGCTTCGTGCCACTGTTCGTGCACAATTTTAATGTCGCGCTATAATTAAATGTCACGGGGTCACGCTGCCCGTTACCCGGTTTTATGGAGGGGGAGGTGCGGTTGAGGGAGTTAGGATGGGACCGCGCTGCAGTGATGTAAAACTCATAGGTTGCCCTCACAAGTTTCACCATGTTTTCACCATATTGCGGAACAAAACGTCATTGGCTCTGCACGCATTACGCGCCTATGTTTGAGAATGTATTTTCTAAGATATTATTTCAGTCAGTAATCTGAGTAACTTGAGAAAGGCTCGGTGTGTCTATATTATAAAACAATTGCGATTTTGAGACGGCAATTCTGCATTATATTGACGGCTAGTTGGAAGAAAATATATTCCGTATTGGGCTCCGTCGCTTCGCGACTCTGCCCAATACGGAGATTATGTTTTCTTCCAACTAGCCGTCAATATAATGCAGAATTGCCGTCTCAAAATCGCAATTAGCTTTGTATCAGGATTCAATCGTTTTCCGGGCAAAACAAACGCAAAACTGAGAATTTAATTCCTGCACGGATTGAAAGATAACTTCTTTCAACTTGTCAGGTGTTGAACACGAACGTTTGTACGCGCTATCAAATCCTTGTTTTGCAGAAAAATTGTCAAAATATGGACTTTTCTCGCCATAAATCGGTGCTCCACGCAAATTGATTCAAAGTAGTATCTATATGTAGTTTTGTTAGGTTCTAGAAGTCGACAAAACAGGTAAAATAACGCAAACTCGACGACCTTTTCGTTCAAAACTTTTTCAAAAACATGATTACGTGATAAGCTCGCGCACAACAACACCTCGACAAAAACAAACTGTCAGAAACAAACGCAAACACGTTTTAATTCTCGTCTTACCTTGTTTTTTCGATAACATGGACTCTAAAGTCGAATATCGCTTTCCTTATCTTTCAAATGGCAAAGTAATTAACATTTCTGGCCGCTTTTGACGAGAAACTTTTAATTTCTGTTTTGAATGGAAGGAGCAGCAGGAGCCCAACAAAAACCGGCGCGAAACTTTTAACCAATAACTAGCTCGCTTTTGACACATCAATACGTAGTTACATTGACGTCTCAAAAACAATCAAAAGAAACTGAGAATCGTGATACAAGCTATATATCGCGAATCCTCGATTTTTGTAATGAAGAATAACCAAATAACCCTTTACTGGAGTAATCTCGTCCACTGTAGAACTGTCTGAGGGCACTGAGTATTATTGGACGCTGCTTTTTAAAAGACAGAGAATGCTCGAATACGGCCAAATTAAGTATGTATAAATTGTCTCCAAGGAAACCAAAAGCTGTAAGATAAATACCAAAAACCAAACATAGATCTTTTCAGTGTTACTTTGTTTCTTTTCCTTTTTCGCCAGAGAGCAGAGATGAACTTACCCGCTCTTCAGTCCCGAGCGCAATTGCAAAATGACATCAAAGCGACCAAGACCATCGCCATAACAGTAGCTGCCTACTTTATTTGCTACGTCCCTACCATCATCCATGCAGTGGCGAGTAAAAGAGAAGGCGACCTTTCCGATTCCTGGTTTGCATTCATCGTTTGGTACACTTTGTACCTTTCCACGGCAGTGAACCCAATCATCTACTATGTGCGCACCAGCCGATTTCGCTCTGCCTTCAAGCAGTTCCTGAGAGATCCTTTCGGATCAAGCGACTTTAGAGAGAAGCCAAGTGGCCGGGATAATGGGAAAGAGAATCGTGCCCTTCAAGGTGCTGCTGTCACTGAGAAGAATAGCAACGAGGAAGCGAATGGAAATGGAAGCCAAGAAAAATATCATGGTGAACGAGGAAATGGGATAATGGTTTTATCCATCAAAGCTCTGCAAGCCCATCCCTGTGTCCTTGGAGCCGGTGAGTGTAACGTAGAAGAAAGGGAAAAACTTCCAAGAAAAGAAGCTCTGGGCTCAATGTTTGGGTTTAAAGAGAAGCAAAATGGCCGGGGTAACAAACCAGGGAAACGAAGTCTTAAACGGGCCGAGAAGAATGGCCGCAAACGAGCAAGTGGATTTCAACCAGATGGAAGGCAGCTGTGGGAAAAATACCATCATGATGATGAAAAAAGAAATAAGAAATAGGATTGTGCTGATATCATGTCAGGTTTTACAACCTTATTTCCCAGAAGATGAAGCAGAGCGGCAAGACATTCATTTCCCTCATCAACCTGACGAAAAGCCAAACGTTCCTGCTTATCACTTAGAGGACCATGCGGAGAGACGAAGAATTCTTGGGAAGAGACGAAATGACATAATATCTACATCGGGAATTGTAAAATATAACACGGGAGGATTGTCCGGGTCAAGATCAACAAAGAGGCAGCAGAGACGGAGATGATAAAGGAGAAGAAGGAGGAAACGCCAGCTCAGAGAAACGTGATTTGGGAAACAGCTCAGGAAAGGGAAAGCAAATGAAACTCCATCCACTGGGCAAAGATACCTATCGGACTGAAGAGAGAAAAGGAGTATTCGCCTATGGTCCACTGGGAAAGTCCAAGAGTCAGGGGAATTTAGAAAGGAGAAGAAACGCGATAACACCTTCATTGGCAGAAGCAGATGTGGCACAAGAGGCAGAGAAGATGGTGGCGGTAGAATTAGAAGAGTTCGGCGAAGCAGAGGAAGGGACGACGAGCCAATTAAATAATCAAGAGGAATCAGCAGGAAAACGCGTTTGGGGAGTCTAATTTTGTTGATTTTTTTTAATTGCGGGTTTGCGATATTTAAGTCTTGCGATTTTGATATTAAGGTTGACAATTTTCTGGTATCCTGACTCATCGAAAGGCTATAACTAAATTTTTCATTGGACTGAAATATAAATGCATGTAGTATTTTAAAGAGTGGCACAAATTGAAGCTTGATCTTCCTTGAAGGCGATCATGAATTAACGGTTTTTTTTTTGGCCAGTTGTGAACTATCACGATTCATTGCCTCAACGATGAAGTAAACACCTGGCCGAACAAAGTCGTTTTTTTTAATGCGACTCTGGAACTTTATAGGTGTTTTTAGGCCTTTTTAAAACTCTCACTACTTCCTATTTTTTCAGTCTGTAGTTGTGTTCGCTCGAGTCACCTGAGCGTCTCTGACATTTCCTCTCCACCTTTTGGTTTCTTTTGGTTAAAACCAAATGGAACAGGACTGGATGTTCTAAACCTAAGACCAGGGCGAATTTTTGCTTTCGGTCTCAAAATCTCTTGCGTGGCTCTCTCGCTAAAACCTGAATGTTTCACCGAGCGAAAGGAAACAGAGCTTGCTTGCAGATTAGGATTTTCCTTTCTACTCATTAAATATAAAAAGAAATAGGAACCAAGCTACAGTCTGTCGCCCTAGGAACAGACTGTACGATCATTTTCATGCATTTTAATGTTACTAGTAAAGTAAGAACTAATGTTAAACACTTAAAATTTTCTTAAATCACGCCGGGCCAGGAGAGGGCACGAAGCTGCATGCTCGGAAAAACTTTTGCGTCTTTTATCCGATAGAGCTCAAACTTTGCACAATGATAGAAATTTTAATTCCAAACAATCGTATCGTTTTTGTTTTTTGATTTTAACGGTTTTTGGCGGGAAAATGACGCCACAGTGCTAAAGGCAAATTTTCGTTTCCCTGTTATGGCACAAAAAGTACATGATTCTGAAAGAACTCATTGAGATAAAGTGAAATGCGAAGAAATTATTGAAAAAGCTCGATCCGTCTTGAAGATATAAAGTTCGGAAGTTTGAATTTTCCGCCATTTTGTTACTATTTTTAGAACATTTATAAAATTCAGATCTTTATATCTTCAAGACGGATTGAGGTTTTTCAATGATTTTTTCGCATTTCACTTTATCCCGACAAGTTCTTTCAGAATCATATACTTTTTGTGCCATAAGAGACAATTGAAAATTTGCCTTTAGCACTGTGACGTCATTTCCCCGCCAAAAACCGTTAAAATGCAAAAACAAAAACGATACGATTGTTTGGAATAAAAAGTTCTATCATTGTGCAAAGTTTGAGCTCTATCGGATAAAAGACGCAAAAGTTTTTCCGAGCGTGCAGCTTCGTGCCCTCTGCTGGCCCGGCGTGAATACTTTATTGGATGATGTATATCGCGGTACACTCAGCATGTTTGCAGCTATTAGCACGCTATTCGGCCTAAAGTTATTAATTACATTGGATTAATAACTGATTATTAACGTATCGTCAAATAAGATTCCTTTACTGAATGTTTGCTTAATGCATTGTACTAAAGTGTTTGCATGATCTCTCCATTGGCTTCAACTTACTTCTTATCCTGCAAAATATCGGAAAATGTATCAGTAGTAATAGTGGATATAAAAATACATCCTTATGATTGACTTATGCAAATGTTGTTTTAGGGAAAGAAGAACTGAAATATCTTCTTCGCCAATCTGCTAGGGCAAACTGCTGATTTTGAAGTTCAGTTAAGCCATTCCTCCCGCATGCACACGTATCCGTTTTTAGTCGCTTATGTTTGAAAAGGAGATTTGAAAAAACGCTTCTCACAAAAGCTTTCCTTACATATCTATAATGTTTCAATTCGTTTTGGTTGTCCACATCTAAACGACTTAAAAAAATACTTAACTCTAACGTTTTTGTAATTTTCACGGTCTACACCATAAAAAGATGAATGTCTCTTCGTTTAATAAATGATCGAAAAGGCTACTTAATATGTATTGACTTTTTCTGATCCCATCACACCTTCGTTTGCGCTTCCTCCTTTTTCGATCGTTCACGTACTGAGACGAAAGGGCAAACCGTATGGAAAATACTCCCAAGCATTTTACTATTTTGCGGTCCATTAACACGAAACGAAAGATAAATGTCCGTTTTCAAAAGCTCTTTTTAGTGAAATATGGGTATGCAGCGTTTTCAAAACTCTGTGCGTTTTTAATCGTTTAACTGATATTTTTTCTTTTACGTGTGAGAAAGCCAAACTTATTCTTGCAATGATCTTCTTTTGTTACTGAGTGTATAAACCACTCTCTGTTAACTCTAAGCAACTTATTAGCCATTCCATCGAATTTCTAACAGTTATGTACTGCTTCCTCCAACACATCCCGGCCCACAAAATGTTTCACACAGTCATAGTCACTGCATATCTCCCGCTCAAATGGCCAGGCCCTAGAAATTGGCGAGTTTCAGAGGGCAAGTGGGAGTGAATGCGTGTACAACTTTCCAACTTAGGGCGCTCTCTTTTGGGACTATTCCGGCATAGGAATACTCGGAATAGACGGTATTTGTAAGTCTTTTGGGAGCTACCCCGTTTTCGGAATGAACGGAATATCATTCAGTTCATTCTGCTCCCGATAGCAGAATGAACAGAACGAAAGAAATACATTTTACTTGGAATAGACGGAATACAGGTTCTTTAGAAAATTTTTGGGGAGAAATCCTACGCGGCCGCCCGCGCCAGTCGCTGCTGGCTTCCGGTTGCACAGTCATAGTAGTTCTCAGGTCACCTCCGCCATGGGTATTCCGTTGTCAGAAGGAGCGTTCTTTTCGAAATTAAAATTCATGTGTATTCTGTTATTCCTAAGCCGAATAAGAATAGCCAGAGTAGTCCCAAAAGAATGCACCCTTGGTGCACTTAGTGCACCCTTAATGCACCCAGTCTCATTCCCAGAGCATTTTTCTCTGATGGCAAGGACAAGAAGGCGTTGCGACGTAGAGAATATCGCTGGGTGAAAATGACAGCAAAAGTCCAGGAAATTAAAATTGCAATGGAAAAGAAGAAAGAAGCAGAACTCACCAAAAGAGACTAGGGGACTGACATCATGAGGAAAGTTAGGAGCACGTATTGCTTCTCACTCCCCCTCTGCTCCTCCTTCCCCCTCGCCTCCCACGAAAGGAAAAAATCATAATCCATTTTACAGTTGGGGATAGAACTTTACCTGATAGAACATAAAATTGTCATTGCACAGTCCACAAGTCCTTGGGCACTCTGTTTCTAAGAACTGACGAATGTTATAGAACTTGGCTTTGCCACAATCGGCGCGCCAAAATCCACAGGCCCTGCGATACGAGTCAACACATGCTGCACAAAAATGTAAATGAACGTTAAATAGATAGGGAAAAAAACACTGCCGTATTTTATTGTAGTTCATGTTCAGCTTTCCAGCCTTCTCGACATCAGTGCAAATTCAAAATGACAGTTTTGGTACATAATAATGTAATATCTCTCATTTCACTGACCTACGAATTGTTCAAAGCTGTCTGACTGAATGACTGCCTGACTGAACGAAAGAACGAATAGTTGAGTGAATGTATGAAAGAAAGGACAAAAGAACGAATGAATGAATGGATGAATCAATGCTTTTTTTTAATTATTCACGACAAAGCTCCCGCAAAACAAACAGAACCTCAAATTTTTTTGTTCAAAAATATTTCTCCGAAGGTATTCCATCCAGAAGAGCATTTTGACTATCCTTTTTCACCATGACGTTGTTGTATTTTGGATGTATATATCCGTATAAGAACGGACTCAGGAAATCTCGCAATTTTTAATTTATACGTGACTTGCTGAAATCCAGAGCAAGATTGGCAAGTCTTTTCAAAGGGCGAAAATTTGCAAAGCAAACAAACGCCATTGCGCTTTTAGATCGTTCTTGAGTTTCTGATTAAATTGTAAACAAGAAAAAATAAATCAAAATTGCTTTTTTCTGGGCGTATTGAAAACTTCCTTTGGCATCTTCCTGGTGAGAAAATTCAATAAAAGTGCCTGGCTTCGAGTGTGATAAGGTAGGATAAGGTTCCTTGAACCGTTGCTAAGGTTCTGGAATCGAGAACGTACCCGGACAGCCTTGTTTATTGGGTCCTGTGGCTTTCTGCCCATTCCAGCAACAACCATAAACTGGGTTGGACCACTCACACGCTAATCTTGGGCTTAGTGCCTCTAACAATAAGAAAGAACAAAAGAAAGAATGAAAGAAAAAACCGACAGATTTTATCAGCGTTTTCCATAGAAAAGATTAATGTAAAGGAAAGAAACGCGCCGTAATTTGTAAGGGAAAAGATTTTAACTTTAGACAACAAGTAAATGTGTTCCATCTAATATTTTTCTCGTAACCAATTTCTACCATCGACATTTTCCCATAGATTGAATGATTTACGCCATTCTCTTGTATCAGTGTAAGTACGCTATGTACTATACGTCTAATGTTTGCATGGGGCCGGGGTATCATGATCAGGAGAAACTAGCAGCATGTTGTAAAACAAGTTTCAACATAACGGGTTCCTGAAAATAATGTGACACAGAATGCAACCAGATTGTTGGATAATTTTACTGTAATATTTTAGATAAACTAATATTTTAGTTGTTTTTTTAATGTCCTGCTTTCTGCAGCTTCCAGTTCCAGGATACGAGCAAGCGGGAACTCTGATTGACACTCAAGGTATCAGCTCTATATAGTTTAAAGGGTTCCCGCCCATTGTCTATTCTCATAAGAAACGGCAGTAAACGCTTCTAATACCAGCCTCACAATTTTGCTGATTATTCCGGAACTGTAAATGGCATTTACAACGAAAAAACGTGAATTTCTCAACTTACTGCAGTACTCGCAGGTGTAAGGGCAGTTATCTTTCAAAAACTTCTTCAGCTCATAGTTGCTGTCGATATTTATGTCGCCACAGAGCTCCTTGTATTTGTCACAAACCAGTCTATCGACGCACAGTTTCACTAAGAAAACCATAAGAGCATTTAACTTTAAATATAATTTATTTAAATCTCAAATCTCAAAACTCAAATCCAAACTATAAGCTGTACTATCCTGTTGTGCTTTTTTATTTGTTGTGCAAGATGGCTCTCAGAAATGTTTTAGTTTGTGGATGTAATGTGACCATTTAAAGGCGAGTTATATTTCTGAAGGCAACACTTTCCCGTTTTGCCATTTGTTTTGCTGAAAAAGGTAGTTCTTACGTTTAAGTCTTTCAATCCGATAAAATCCTAAACCGTAAGCAATCATCTGAAAGCTAGGAAGAATTATTTTACATTGTTTTCCTGGTTTTCTTTCTAGGTTAAAACCAGTAAGAATATTTGTAGTATGCTGGATACTCGATAAAACAATTCAGGATTAGGTTAAACGATACATTTTAACTTTTAAATGATTTGCCTAAATTCTATAAATATAATAGAAAAGAAAATTACACAAGCGGAAACTTCTTAAAATACTAGTCAAGAGTGTTTACCTCAAGACCAGAAAGAGGGCGGGAAAACATGCGCGGCCACATCGGTTCTCGCGCCAAAAAAATTCGCCATATTCTAGTGAATGTCTACAAAGTCCTTCAGTTTGCTTCACTGCAGTATTGGTTTGAAACATGAAATGAACATCTTTCTTCGTCTTTTTGAGAAAACTGGCAAAGGAAAGTCTTTGAACACATTGCTACACGTACATCTGTTTGGTGACAAAAAATTTGGCTTTGGCACGAGTCTTCGAGTTCTTCCAGTAATTTCGTTACTGCATGAGATGAGTTTCCCTGTGGCTCATTTTCGTTCCCCGTGACAGGTTTCTCAAAGGGGTCACGCATTACCTCAGGCATTACCTGTTATCAAAAAATATTTTCCATCTTTTTGCAGTATTTTTAGCCTAAGTGCACCGCTTACTGCTACACTTTTCCATGTGTGAAATTTCATTTTCAACTTTGCTGCTGTTTTGAACGAAATTTAGGTAGAGCGATTAAAACTTACAATCATTTAACCTGATCCTGAATTGTTTTGTCCAGGGTACTAAGACTTTTTTATGTGATCCTCATATACTGAGGGGACATGAGACTAACATACTTGCGCATCCTTGCCCTCCCGGTCCATCTGCAAAACTCTTTCTGTCCTGACAGCATCCATACGGAGAGTCTTCACAGCCTGAACGGTGTAAAACAAAATAGTTTCACAAAATTGCTGTGTAAATAGAATGGTTTTCAATTGAGTGTCGAACGCAATTAGCCTTTGTTTTTGGTTTTCTTTTTACTATGCTTTGTGATTGGTTAAAAAAACTCGTGCCACTTTCTCAACCAATCTGTAAAACCAAAACCAAACATGACTTGCTCGCACAAGTGTCGGTCTTCCCGCGCTCGACGCCTGTGACATGTATTTAATTCCTTCCAGTTATGATTGGTTCATTGGGTTGTTGACATCCATCACATAATGATTGGCTAGAAGAATTGCTTCGGTTTTGGTTTTTTTGGACTTTAATATGCCCATTTATGTAGCAACCCATCTAAGGAGAAAAACAAAATGGACAGAGCCGGAGAACAATAAAACAAACAATGAACAAACGGAGAGTGACGGAGCCATTTGGCTCTTTTTGCGCAAATGATTCGTCCTCTGTACGTTTTATTCTGTAGACGTTCATGGGAGTTTTTGTTTGCAGTTACCAAATTCAGCGGCTATTTATTTATACTGTCACACGTTTTCCAGAAGCTGAGTACTAATCAGTTGGTTAAACTAAGTGGTTCTTGAGGAAAGGAGATACGTGTTTCACTACTCAAACCGAATGGAAATGATGTTAAGGTTGATACAAGAGGTTGATATTAAAAATGTATGGCTTTGAACGGGATTCGTAACGGGATTCATGACCCTACAATTACCGATGCAGTACTCTACCAGCTTTATAGCTTGCAGCTGGTCATTACGTAATAAGCTAGTAGAAGGTAAATAGAGGAAGTGAAAGATAAAAGAAACCTAAACGTGAACTTGAAGGATCCATTAGATGATAGACCATTGCAGTTATGTAGGCTTTAAACTACTGGGTTTCTTTTTTTTTCCAGTGTTTCATGTTCTTACCGCAAAATTGACAAGTCTTGGCACATCGCGATCTCGCCCACTTTTCGTACTCGGGATGCCGGCAGACTTCTTGGGAAGCGAAGTAAGCGCAGTGAGAAAAGATGTCTCTGCACTTGTCTTCTCTTGCTAAGAAAAAGAAGTCGGTAAAATAGTCATGTCCTACTTAAACAAAAACTCAAATGGAAACAATAGGCATCTCAAACGGCGAGATGGTGCAGCTGGAGTGGATCCGGCATCATGTTCTGTACACAAGTCCACCGGTCGGGGCTCTATTACTACTCCAGCTTATAGTGTTATGTCTAAGGCGACTTAAACTGAACTTAAACCTTTCAACGCCTTTATTGTCTTTTAAACATGTCTTAAACTTAGATTAAATCTTAAAAAAGGATTTAATGGATGTTACTAAAACGGAGAATATGGAATCGGGAATGGGGAATGGGGAATGAGAAATACTGGTCAGTGGTAATATCTAAAAAAAGAAGTAGGAGTTTGCGCAAAACGGCAAAGAGACGAGGACTGCACGTGGTAAGCAAAAGATGGAAGGTAAGAATATTTATCTGTCAGTTTTTCCCGAGTTTTTGGTATTATTGAGTTTCTGTTTATCAAAATTAACCAAAACTGTTGATTTGCAGGTAATGTGACTGAGTGACGATAATGTTAAGGATCACGAAGTTTATATCGTTATCGACAGGTTGGTGTAAAAAGATTCGTATCACTTTGAGTATAGTCGCTTTGAGTGTTATTATCAAACCTAAGAGTAAATGTTCTGTCGCGGCGACGAACCAGTGGCAGAAAATTTGATTCTATGTTTGCAAATGGCGAGCATGAATCTTTGTTTATGGTATGAAAACGTAGAATACGCCTTGAAAATTTAAACTCACCGCTCTGAATTAATTTTTACAACTTGCCGTCGAATTTTGAATTGATTTTAATTTAATGGCGTTCATATTTGAGTTACAATCTAGATTCATTTATGGTTTGCAGAAAGAACTGAGTGAAGTGACTAGAATATTAAGCTATTCTCCATGCTTCTTCTCTGGGGTATTTTCTTTTTAATTGAAGAACAGCTTAATATTGCAGTCACTTCACTCAGTTCTTTCTACAAACCCTAAATGAATCTAGATTGTAACTCAAATATGAACGCCATTTAAGTCAATTCAAAATTCGATGGCAAGTGCTCTAACAGTTAAGCAGCGATCAGTTTAAATTTTCAAGCCGTATTCTACGTTTTCGCACCTTAAACAAAGATTCATTCTCGCCAGTTGCAAACATAGAGTCATCCTCTGTCACTGGTTCGTCGCTAAAACATGAAAATACAGAGAACATTTTAGTTAAACTCGAAGCGACTGTACTCAAAGTGATACGAATCTCTTTACATTTTTACACCAACCCGTCGATAACGATAACCTCGTGATCCTTAACATTATTGTCACTCTCATTACCTGCAAATCAATAGTTTTCGCTAATTTTAATAAACAAAAACTCAATAATTCCAAAAACTCAGGAAAAACTGACAGATAAACATTCTTACCTGCCATGTTTCGCTGACCACGTGCAGTCCTCGTCTCTTTGCCGTACTTCGCAGACTCAAACTTAAGTTTTTTAGATATTACCGCTGACCGCTATTTCTCATTCGCCATTCCCCATACCCCATTCCCCATTCCCGATTCTACATTCGCCGTTTTAGTAACATCCAGGATTGGGCGATGTCGCAGCTCTTACAAGGTCTTCTCTGATTTGCTGAGAAAACAATACACCAAACAACAAAACAATGGACCCTAGCCCCGAAAACAAGAGAGCTGCGTGATACCAAGGTCCATTAAGAAACCTTAAATTTTGCTTAAATTTATAGAACCTGCGATCATGCTCTATTTTCGTTTCGCTCGGTGAAACATTCAGGCGGGAAGGGCGAAACGAAAAGTAGAGCCTGATACAATCCTTCTACGGAACGTCTGCCGCCCACTTTTCTGATTTATTGACGTTCAACAAAACAGCCAATCAAAATTTGTTCTGCTTGCACGCTCCTCGGTATGCAAATTTCCCATAACGGCATTCGCAAAAAGTCCGCAAATGTCGGCAAAAATAAGAAAATCACAGGCTACGACAAATCTTGGCACTAGCGCTCAAATTTACAACTTGAAGGTACGCACTCCGGTAAATTACATAGTTGCTCTGTCTGAGCTAAAACTGAATGAATATTCAGAACACGACGAGGTTGTCATGTACCAAAATATGCTGTATGTTTGAATCCTTTCTCATTTCAGGTGGTATCCGGAAATAATCTCTACGCATTTGTCACCGGTTTTCTGCGTAAAATACCTTGGGAAATCAAGAGAAATACCTTCAGTTTCACTTTTTAGAATAAAGATATCAATAAAACCGTTTATAAACAAACGAGTGTTTTGTAATTTAATTTAGTTCCAGAAGTGATAAATATTTGAGATTACCAGCGAATTTCATCTCTAAACAGCAGCGAATTTTAAAACGAAGAACTTTTATTATAAACCTAGTCAGATCCTTTGATATCAATGTCAGAGATCAATAAAACGACATAAGTAACACTGAATGAAAACACTGAAAGTCTTTATTACTTAGGTAAAAATAAATACAGCATCTCGCTGAGTGCGGCTCTCGCTAAACATCAGTTTACTGTTAAGTTTCCCGAATTATCGGTTGACTTGTTGATCACTCTTGGCGAAAGATACTAGTCCCTCTGCTGTTCGTTTTGTTTCGTAAAACGCGGAAACAACCACTACTCTGCTTATATTTTCAATACTAGCTGAAAGCCTTCAAATGAAAATTTCGAGTCACGATGCGATAAAACGGGATACGTACTTCACTGTTGCTGTACTTCTCTGCTTCGAGTGAGAGACAGCTTGCGTTAAACCGGACGCCATTCTCAGGAGAGAAAGAAATGATGACAATTCTCCTAGAACGACGAGAATATCTTTGAGCGACACGTTTACCTCGGCAGACTTGTTCCTTGGCGACGGCGGTCGGATCGAAAATTGTGAGCGAGTCTTGTAGACAATTTACTTCCGTTGACAGCTCTATTGTTAAAGGGCCAATCAGATTGCCAGATTCCCGCGGCCAAAATTTGGCCGCCGTGCACGAACTCTTGTGAGAGATTGTATCAGGCCCTATTTTAGCGAGCGACCCATGTAAGAAAATATGAGAGCGATGCTAAAATTCGGCCTGATCGCAGGTTAAATTTTATCTGTCAGTTTAAGTTGTGTCTAAGCTTCTTAAACATAGCTTAAAATTGTCCTTAGATTTAGCAGTCGTTTAATTTGATTTAAATAAAGACTAAATATGACGTTTCACCCATGTCCATGAGTTACATGGAGACTCGTGGAGTCGAACTTATGAGTTGAACCCATGACTTCCCTCACACCGGCCGGATGCTCTGATCATGACAGAGCTTCTTGGTGACCCGGTGAATGATCCAACGATTATATTTGCTACGGACGCATGCGTCTTCAGTGCCCTGTGCATGGTGCCGCAAGTCGGTGTAACATGGGTAGCGCGATTTCGAAAGGTTTCATTATATGTCCTATTTGGGACACAAATCACTCAAGACCCGTTTCGTTTAGGGCGGTACATAATTTCTACACGCACCGGCTGAACCTCTTCCAATGCAGCATTGCCTTTGTAACACGATGTTCTAAATGCGGAAACCAAACCTAAGAGCCGGCTTCATGTCAGCTACCATCCAAAAACGCAATGCACATTACACTCACCAGAGCAGAGCTCGCACGTTTTAGCGCAATATGTCTTCATCCATTTCTCGTATTTTCCATTCCTGCAATCCCCATTGGCTTTATACGTGGCGCAATTCTTATACACATCTGCACATGCTGGAGGATGATGGAAGACATTGCAAAGAAGACATTGGGTGAGATGGAGTCACCCCCAAAGATTGTCGCGTTAGTCAGCTAAAAAAACTTATTTGTTTATTTAGCTTCGCCATGTACAACACTATGACTATTGTAGCAACTAAACAGTGAAAACTTAAGTCAAAAAATTACATTTATTTCACATGAAAGAAAAGGCCATTGATGCTACCTTGGAAAATAAAGATACTGGTCCGTACAACGTCTGTACTAACGTTTTCCCTTCTGCCCACGGGCTATGAGCTACAATTCAAACCTTGCCAGGGTCACGATGATTTCTGATCCTAACCCCTAATTTAGCCTCATTTTAGTAGTAAACTGTTTCCTTCCACCTCATGAGCATTGGCTGTGTACATGCGCCCAGAGAGCAAAAGTTTACTATGAAGTTCCAGTCTCTGCTTTTCCTACATGTATGCATCCGCCACGGTCCGAATGTTTTGTTACAAAGTTTACAGTTCAATTTTCTAACAGAAAAGCAGTTTTCAAGATGTGTGCAGATCTACAATTCTAAAAAGAAACCTTTCCATACCTTTTGTTGCAAGAATAAAACAAGCGAAAATATTGCAAAGGAGAATCGCCAGAGGAACCTTGTGCCGAAGAGACATCCTTTACCACATCGAAAAAAATATTCGATTTCAAACCAATTTAGGTGCGGTGTTGGTACTTTCGCTTTTCCGAAACTGACAACTTTCACTGGTCGGTTACATTTATAACGCCCTGAACTCCAGCATCTGTGTAAATTAATTTAGTGCATTTCATCAAATTTGTTTGTTTTTTGTGAGAGGAAAATAACAACTACGGTTCCGTTTGACGGACAGCTTTCAAGTGCAGGGATGCAGCAACGATCTTGCGTACAGTCATGAAAATGTTAGTTTCAGTTAAACATAAAAAAAATTCTTAATTTGTTTTTTTTTCTAATTTTTATACCAGTGTTGGAGTTCGTGCTCTTCTCACTGTAAATTTCTGATAGTTGACATTACTTTCGTATTTTTAATGGTAACGGTTTTAGTTCTGTCTTCACTAATCGAAAATGAGCGTGTGAAAATTTACCCATGGAAAGGTAATGTAAATAATCAGTACCTTTTATTAAACTAAAATGAGCGGCGAAATCCAAACTAACTATGGATATTTTGTTTACCTAAACATAACGTGCACTTATTTATCACATCTCTCCAAGGTTTGTGCGGTTACCTCGGAATGTTTTAGGTGGGGACTGCAGTGAGCAACTAGAAAATCTTATTCTTGTTTTTTAAAAAATGGTTACCCGCTTTCAGAGTGAGCTGAACCTTTGTGCCCTGCTTTTGGGCAAAGAGGTAAACTTCCCCTCTCCTCCTTTTCTGACCTAAATTAAAACAGTGGTCCTAATCTGGGGCTGCTTTCCACACGCAAACGGGATATTCCACACGAAAATGCTGATCTTTTCGCTTTAAGATAGGATGTGAATTTTATTGAATTTTGTCTGTGTATAATAAGGAGTCGGTATGACGTTGATATTGATAATTGATAACCTCAGCCTAATCTTTCCGTATTGGTAAACTTTGTGTTTATTTAGGAACAATTATTGAATTGCTTTTTTTAAAATCTGGTTTAAACAGCTCTCACAAACGTCAAACATACGCTTCAAGGAATTACGAAAAACAAGGTAACCGGGAAATATAAAGTTTATTAAAACGGTTGTATCCTTCATTCTCATTTTAAGAGTGCATTTACACAAAATTATTAGACTACAAAAATTCTTTCACATGTTATGTGATCCATCCCAAGGACGTTACTGCTCATGGACATAAATTTCCGAAACATTTGTAAACGGATGCTTTCAATCCTCATTTGATAGACAACGTGTTGTCTCATTATACGTACAAACTTCGACTTCTGTATCTCTTGTATCAATAAATGAAGAATTCTATTTTCAAAGGGGAAAATGCATGGTTGAAGTTTATTTCACTGAAGTTCTCGGTTCTCGTTTCTTTTGTCGCATACAATTCCTGGTAACGGTAACATGTATGAGAACACTGCCATACTCCTTCTAGTCCCAGACCCACTAATAGCGTCTCATAGAGTCTGTATCGAGAGTATGAAAATGAGACAATCTTCTCTGAATTGACAGTCTTTCCTTCCCGCTGATTTTCAAACACGGCGGCGAGCACGTTTCACTGAAAGTACTTCGCATTTTCTTCCCGTGCCGGGGTAACGCAAGCTAAGTGAAACATATTCTCTTTCCAGTCTGATTTGACCTCGAAGTGCCAAGGAATTTTACGATGCAATGTGCAACCCTGAAAACATCCTTCACGGCTCCATAGAGAGTTCTATCCGATGCCGGACACTGAGCGGACAAATTCAACCAGCCAACCGCGAGTTTGTAGCGTCCAGGGTCAGAGGTAAGCCTTCATAAGCTTGACTTCGTTTGGGCTCTGTCTTCGTGTACTGGTACACAGGGAAACAAATAAATCACTCAACAGTAGAATACACGGAAACAACCTTAAAATTAAACAATGAACGTGCAATGTCAAGTTCGGCGTGTATTAGTACACAAGCTAGGACAGAACCGGCCTCGTTTTAAATTACATCTGGGATAGAACTGATACAAAGGCGTTAGTAAATTGAACATATAAACATGGGATGTAGTTGACTGGATTTCGTTGCATTTCTCTGGTCAAGAAGTAGAGGAATACTTTCCCTGACGGCACTGAAACATCATGCTAACCCATTTTTTGTTGGCGATGAAGTTACCCGTGAAGCCAGTTGTTCAAGGCACGATTTTGTATTAACAAGGAGGCTCGCAACAGCTTTTTTGACCTTGGAGTGTATCTTTTGAGATAAAAATTTCGCATAGAAGATAAACTTCGATTTCCTTGATACTACACCACCTTTTCAACATATGACCAAAGTTTATTTTTTCATTGGTTTCCTAGCAACAACTGTCACCATAGCAACGGTAACGGACAACCCCTCATTTTAAATAATATCGAATATCTCGAAAACTAGTCAGACACTTAATGACGAAACTTGAACTATTTGAACTTTTTAACTCAACCTACACAACTTGCATGCGAAATTAGACAGAAATCTGTAAGAGCGTTTTCAAGTAAATCGTGATTCATTTTTTGCGGGCTGATTTTGGTCATTCCTGCAATTTTCTCCAATATTTCAAGAAAGATAAAACTTAACACTTTCTCTTTTCAGTTGAAAGATCTCTTATGACAGCAAAACATTCTTAATGTACATTGAGCTTCCTAGGTGGCTGTGATTTTAAGATATTTACATTTTAAAACTGCTAAAATGGAAAACAAATCAGTCAAAAAGTTCGTAATTTGCATAAATGGAAATATTTCTAAACTGCCCTTACAGATTTTTCCCTTAAATTGATTGCCGTTAGAATAATAATTCTTTTTGATGTTCCAGCAAGTTTCAGGTTGAATAAACATTTCGTTTATTAGATAAAAAGGCTGAATCTCGGTCAGGTTTCAGTCGTTATTAACTTTCAACGAGCAACAGTTTTATGTTCTTTTTCCTGGTCTATTTCACGGATATTCACATGTCCCCCCGTGCATTTATAATTCCTTCTCATAATAAAAAAAAATTTTCGTCTTCTGAGCTTCTTCCTGGAGACTCTTTTCCATTATTCTTTAAATACTGACTGACGTTTTAGCAGTTTTAAGTGGCATTCTCGCTAAAAGCGGTCCACTCGATATCGCGACCAAAAATAGTTTTCCTTTATTTTTTGTTTGTGAAAAGGGTCTGGTACACATGTATCAAAACCACTTTATTTATTTTCCAATTCTTTATTTTTGCTTTGCTACAAGCCAAAAACCAATTTTGCCCGCAACGGGGTTTCCGGTGGTGATCGAAAGGCTGAAATTTATGGATTTTGAGAGTGCTACGGCCAATTAGAAGCAGTTTACGAACTTTTGCTTGGACCTAGTATCTAAGGTAGACCGACTAAGTTCACAGACAAAATGTGGAAAAAGTTGATAAATTTATGAGCACGCCAGGTAAAGTTAAAGACAACCTACTCTGAAGCCTATAATGAGATCCCAAAAGTGGGCCAAATACAAGAAACAATTTCGCATCGTTTGCGGCCTAAATTGGGTTAAAAAACAACAGCACAGCAAAGTTCTTACCTTATTTAATCAATTTGTAAGCTCAAACGTGCGGGTATCTCCCTGGATCACAAGCGAAAACAGGTTAGAACTCCGCCATTGACAACGTGTTAACATAAATATCGCTCGTGTCAAAGGTCACTGACATAACCATAGAACTTGGCAAAAATCCATTTTTCGGGAATGCTAATCCCTTGCTGTTCACCAAAATAAATGTCTATAGCTTCCTTTAATACTGGTACATCCAATATTGATCCAGAACAGGATGAAAGTTGCTTTAAGTTGATAAATATTCATCGCGGGTGACGCTCGACAAAGTAAACAACGTCGGGTATCGTAGTTGATTCAAATTTTCTGCTCCTCAAGGAATACAAAACATTTTCAAGATCCCTAGAAAAAGAAAAGAAGTAATGTAGTTGAACTCTAACAGTGAATTTAGACTGTTCAACACCTCCTGCACCTTGGACGCGATCGAGGCAGAAAAATATAATTTGAAAAGTTGCAACGAAAATCGTGTTAGTAGTCCTGACTCACCTGCTGCCATAAGGTGAAATGAAATTATTTTCGACTAAGTCGCCTGAGTTTCCGTTATAGCCTTGGTTCTAGTCGTTCGGTAATGGACTTTAGGAACCTTCTTTTGAGTAGAAATTGTGAAGTTCGCAGTAGTTAGAATTACTGATCTCAGAAGACTTGGGACGACCCGACAAGATTCTTGGAGTTTGCTTACGTCACAATTTGTCACACAATCTTATCAACGTCGCGCGACTTACTTAGTAGCAGGCGAAAAAATCCTTTGCGCTTTAGGCGCTGAGCACTTTATGATAATTTATGGAAAGTGGTTAACAGTTTTCATCTGGCAAGTGTGAAAAGAAAAGTGCGAGCATTGGCGTTCACCCAAAATATATAGAGAGCATATTTTAAAGATTTTAATTTTAACGCCCTGTCGGCTTCAACAACCCGCCACAGACATAGTGATTTTATCTATAATTAGCTTTTAGTTAGTTTATTTTAATCATCTAGTATAGTAACAGTTCTAGTTAGTAATTAATTAAATAATTAATTTACTGTAAACATAAGAATTGTAATTTTAGATATTTAATTGTAATTTTAATCTTAAATTTAAATACACGACCCCACAAGCTTTTAGCTTTTATTATTATCGTGTTAAAATAAAGTTTTATCTATCTATCTATCTATATTACACGGCGGCGCGAAGATAGGAATTTTATTTTCGAGTGGTAAAATATTGTCTTTTTAATACCATGCGAAAATAAAATTCAATCCACCATGTAATTTCTTTTTTATTATATAGAGGAGTATTTTTGCACAAACAACAGTGTAATAGCGGAAAATGACGTCATTGATACCCTCACTACTGAGGATATGGAAAATATGCCACTCGAGTCCCGGACGTAATTTCGTGTGAACTATTATACGAGTGGTCTATTTTCCACTAAAACTCTCCTGTCTGTATCACATACGTCCCAATGCAAGGTACAAAGTCAAATATGAATTAAAATCGTTTCAAATATAGTAGGAAACGTATACTTCACTATAGGAAGTGCCCCCCCCCCCCCCCCCCGGGGGAAGGACAACAGAATTGGAAAGTGTTCATGAAGTAACAAAAGAATTGTGCGACATGGGGTGGGCACTTCAGAAACCAAGAGGGGGAGGATCGAGTTTTCTGGACTAAGAGGGTAAAAGAGTACCCCACAACGTGATTTGATATTGGCGAAGAAAGACTGCAAAAAGTTGAATTAGTACAGGTGGCAGCGGACATGAGAAAGACCAGAGAAACATGCAGTTGGAGGGAGAAGATTTAAGAGAAGGGAATGGTTGACAAAGGTTCAGGTGTAACTGACGTTTTTTTCCAGATTGTCATCAAGCAGAAGACTATGAGTATTACATAAATTTGATAAAGACGATGAAAGCCGCATGGAAGATAGATCAAATTACCTAGATGAGAAGGAAAGGTAGAATACTATAGATGAGGTTGTAAGCCGCCACCTTGCATACGGCAACTGCGCCCGCGGTACGAGCGGCAGTCAAAACCGTGGTGTCCTGTCGGTGTTTTGCGAAATGCACTGGGTTCTCGTTTCCGGTTACGGTTCAGAATGCTACAACTGAAAACTCCAGTATTTGCGGTTTGTAAACAAAAGCAAGAGTTTATAGCGACCGACGCGTAGATTGAGTTGACTTTGCTGAAAAAAGTTTTCTTTTCCCTGTTGTTCTACTCATACATTTTTGCATTACGGGGTTTTGTGCGCTTGCAACAAAGGTAAAAACTGGTACGAAGACCGAAGCCGCTAGCGTTTGTTTTGTGTTGCTTGTGTTGTATTATAAGTGTGCATTGTTTAAGGGGTATGAAGAGCGACAAGACGATGACTAAAACCGTAATATTACACCAGAGTTTATTCCGTATATCAGAAGAGTTGACTCGAGCTGCTCTACTCCCCACTAGGATCAAATTCAGAGAAACAACAACAACGCCAAGATCCCGAAAGCTACAAAACAGCCAATTCCAGTAACAATTTTTGCGGTTTTGCATGATCTGGAAAACAGAAGTTGAAGTGACATTAGCATCGTTACAAGTTGAATGGCGTTACGAGTGCTTGTTGAGAAAGAAAAAATTATCACACTCTCCCATTTTCTGATGTAAGCCGCCCAAGTTTCGAAAGGCACGTTACATAGCTTAATACACCTACAACCCAAGAAAACTAAACAGCCGGATCATAAATTTGTTAATCGGTTTCTGAAGAACAACTTCATCTATTAGAGTCGCCTGTAGGTTATCGGTTTTTCCTTTTTGCAACGAATCCGACGTAACGCAGTTTTATATTTCCAAATCTCTTTCGGTACTGCGGACTGATGCAGGACCGCTGTGATCTGCATTTTGTTCTTTTAAAGTTACTTTCATTTCTCCATTTTGAATAAACTCCTCCTGCCTGAAACCTAGAGTTGTTCTCAAATTTGTCCCTTTTAATTATAACAATTTAAATCTTCTTGAAATCTCGTGAGAAATTACACATTTTGCTCACTTTGCTCTCTGTCTGTAAAAGTCGATTGATTGCAAGTTTTAAAGGATACCTTACCTAGCGTGGAAATTGAAGCGAGAAAAATAGACATATCAATATTTGCCTAAATAAACATTGTTCCTGCAATTTATACCGTTCCAATCCAAGTTAGTCAAGTTAATTATCCACTTAGAAAGACGGGCTAGGTAATAATTATTTTTACTTTCCGTGGTGAATAAAGCAAGCGAAAGTGTCGTTTCCACATCGGTCCGCATGTTGTTTTCGCTTGGCCTGAATTTCAGGTGAGTTTTGCCTTTTGAGAAGAGTTAATTTTCTGCGGCTTTTGAATACGAGCTTTTTGCTGTTACTATGACATAAGGAAGCTCCAAATTCTAAACAGGCATTTTCATTCGTCTCCGGGTATGTGGACAATTGTACAAACTTGCCTATTTCCAATTTGAAGCATCAGCTGTGTAGTGCAACTATACAACGATCGACCGCGGATCAAACTTGTCAAACATTTATGATCTATCTCTGATCTGATGAACGGGAACATTTTTCCTTAACCGATAACACCAATCTCGTTGACAGCAGACAATCACAGCTGGAAGTTGGAAGTTGGTGTAAATTAGCTGAAACCAGACATGAAGTACACGATGAAAACAAGTATGAAGTGAGCGAAGATCTTTACAAGGACAGAAGACGGACTGTACCCGACGCTACGCAGAGCTGCTCAGTTAGCGGACATCCATGTGATAAACGAGGCCAAGGAGAGTGAAAGGGAGGTGAAGTTTCTTGTGAAAAATAATATTCAGTAGGACAAGAGGAAAACTTTTACCAACTCCTTTGCAGTCAAGTCCAGTTAGCGAAGTCTCTCGCCGCAGATCGAAAAAAGTTTTGAATCGATCCTGGTTGCTCATCCAGTCCATATAATTGCAAACAGTTGTAACTTTTAAAAAACTGAAGTAGGCAAGCGGTAAATTTGAAGAAAACGGTAAAATAAAACCGCACTTCCACAGTATAAACTTCGCTGATCACGCAGAAATCGAAGCGAAGAGCACAAAATCTGCGTGACGTCAGGACACCACAGTTTTTCCCGCCTACTGAATGCTGATTGGTTAATTCAAATTTCACCGTATGCAAGGCAGGTGGGACTCAGTCACCCAATAACTTTTGATCGTTATGACGTGTGCGAGCAAGTCAGGCTCAACACGTTACCTAAATTCAACCTCACCATGATTAAGGCCCTGAGTTCGCATTTTGAACTTCCCTATAACACCAGAGAAGTGAAGACCTCTTTATTAAGTAAGCCAAGAAACATGGTAGAATAATGTTATTGTTTTAAGTAGGGAACTGTCTGCTGTTTAACTGAGTTTGGAAGTTAAGTAATTTCTGACGCTGAGGCCTTGAACTACAGAACTATAGAAATCTGCCCTGATCAGGATCAGATCCTTCGCGTTGAAGTGTGCTTTCTTCACGACCATAGAAAGCATGTTATGCCGGCAGCCTACTGCACTAACAAAACCTTGCTAAAAACTGTGTAATGTAGATGTCGGGAAAAGCATTTGTTAAGGGTCTCCATTGTCAGTGTAGGGTTATTCCGTTCCATAAATTTAACTCGCATGCGCTTATAGATATCTACTGTGTTTCGCACATTGTATTCTATATGCGATACTTTTCAGGCTAGAAAAAATGCCATTGCGTTTACTAGAAAACGCACGCTGGTCAAACTTGTCAAAAAAGCGCCTAGCTTTTCATTTATTGTCATTTTCGGATTGAATAAATTCTGAGCCACACCTATGCAATTGTTGGCGCGTAGTCGTTGATTTTTTTCTACGGCTGGTTTTGTTTCGCGGCCACCTACAATCTTCAAAATGATTTATTTATTACTATAAAATAATAATAATAATAATGATAATAATAATAATAATAATAATAATAATAATAATAATAATAATAATATCTCTTTCAACACCCCACCGCGCCCAATATTTGAAGTGCCGCTGAGGATATCTTAGTTTGGTAGTGCTCCCCAGTCCGGTAATTACTCGGCGTTGGAATGAATATTTATTTAATGATTGATTTATTTTACGTAACTACTCGTAAGTATAGAAACATTTTCTCTCTCAACTGCTTTTAAGAACAACTCACGTTTCCTACTATATTTCAAACGGTTTTAATTCATATTTGACCTTGTACCATGCGTTGTGACGTATTCCTGTTTATGACATAGGCAGGAGTGTTTTAGTGGAAAATAGACCACTCGTAAAGTTCCGCTCGAAACTACATCCGGGACTCGAGTGGCGTATTTTCCATGCATATCCTCAATAGTGAGGACATCGATGACGTCACTGTTGTTTGGGCAAAAATACTCTTATCTATATAATAAAAAGAAACTTACACGGTGGCTTGAATATATGAATTTCATTTTCTCGTGGTAAAAGACAACATTTTACCACTCGATAATAAAATTCGTATCTTCGCGCCGCCGTGTAATATGCCGTCACGCTCGCACCTTTCTTTTCACACTTGCCAGATGAAAACTGTCAACCACTTTCCATAAATTATCATAAAGTGCTCAGTGCCTAAAGTGCAAAGGATTTTTTCGCCTGCTACTAAGTAAGTCGCGCGACTTTGATAAGATTGTGTGACAAATTGTGACGTAAGCAAACTCCAAGAATCTTGTCGGGTCGTCCCAAGTCTTCTGAGATCAGTAATTGTAACTACTGCGAACTTCTATGGGGCGCCATAGTGGACATTATTACAAACTTCTTCAATATATGCTCAACTTCAAATTTACGTGCTAAACTTTACATACAGTATGCTTATTGCCACTTTTTCTTGCCGAATTCCAACTATTTATGCTATGTTTTGCATGCCATCAAATATTTAAAAAACATATTTGTTGCTTCCTATAAAAAAATTCGGTATGGTAAACTTCACGTACCGTATGGTGTGATCTTCACGTACCGTATGGTGTGATCTTCACGTACCGTATGGTATGATGCACCGCACGCCGGCTACACCAAAATAGACCCCAGGCTTCTCTGTGCCTGTTACAGAAGCCCAAAATGGCGGCTCTAGGCGATATAGCAGGCTCCGAGAATAGACTAATATCTTTTTTTCAACGGACAAAAGCGTTGCTTGCAGAAGCAGAACAATGTATTTCTCAGGTCGCACCCACTGTAAGCATAGATAGAATAGAAATGTTACACGAAAGGCTTGCAGAGGCTGGGGAAACTGTTTATATTTTGAAAGAGAGGGCTGCTGAACTATTACTTCTTTCAGAGCACGATTTGGAAATGGACATCTTTCATAGTAACATGGATGAGCTGTCCCCATGTCTGACACGACTTCGAGTTTTCTTTGAGAATATGGCAGGAGACTTTAAAGTGAAAGCTCACGGGATGTCTCGGCCTACCAATGTGAGAGAAATTACACAGGTATGAGAGGTCAACCAAAGTTTGAAGTTTCCAAAAGGCAAATCGAATTCCTTCGTGAGTTGCACTTTTCTTGGGTGAGAATAGCAGAATTACTTGGAATCTCTACTAAAACCTTGAGTCGAAGGAGGCAAGAGTTTCAAATAACTGATGAACAAAACTGGACCTCCATTGGAGACGGAGAACTGAGAGAAATCATGCAAGGCATAATGAGTGTCACCCCAGGAATTGGACAAACCCGCATGCTGGGTGCACTGTACAGCAGGGGAATAAAGGTGCAGCGATGGAAAGTTAGGGAACTGATGCGTGAGCTGGATCCAGTTGGAACAGCACTTCGATGGAGAGGAACTATTCGCCGACGACAATACAATGTGCGATGTCCAAATGCCTTATGGCACATCGATGGTAACCACAAGATGATACGCTGGCGGTTTGTAATCCATACGGCTATTGATGGCTATTCCAGACTGATTCCATACGTATACTGTGCAAACAACAACAAATCAGAAACAGTCCTTGAACTGTTTCAGAATGCATGTCAAACTTATGGAATACCTTCAAGAGTCAGAAGTGATCATGGTCTCGAAAACGTTGGTGTGGCCCGCATGATGTTGGAATGCCGTGGTGTAAACAGAGGAAGCATGATAACAGGAAGCTCTGTCCATAATTAACCAAAGAGTTGAGAGACTTCACAGGGATGTGACTAATGGTGTTCTTAAGAGCTACATAGATGAGTTTCACATGATGGAAGCATCTGGTCTGTTGGACCCACTAAATGAGACTCATTTGTTATCACTTCATCTTGTATTCTTGCAGCAAATAAACAAATCTTTGCAAGAATTTACTAATCAATGGAATTACCACGGTCTTAGTACAGAAGGAGGTTCATCACCTCTTCAGCTTTGGACTGAGGGAATTTTACGAACTGCTAGAGAAGGTAATTCACCACTGGGTGACATTTTAACAGAGGAGGAATTATTTTGGTATGGAGTAGAAGAAGAGGATGATTCTATTAGTGTTCCAGATGATGAAGCAGTAGTTGTTCCAAGAAGCGACATACCACTGAATGAAGATCAACTAAACTACCTTCATTCCTTAATACCTACAGACTTAAATAGGAGTGAAAATGTAACGCACTATGTGGAACCATGTGGTGAGCGTTGTGTGTGAAATGCTATCTAATTCATAAAACAACAAGCCGTACATAAACTGGAAACCCTAACGCCAATAGTCACTTTAAGGTTGTTTTAAATGAGTTGTTAAGTATTGGAAAGTAGAAAAGTTGTCTTAAGTGGTACTTTTTAGGGTGTGTCTCAGTGTTTAGGAGAAAATAAAGTAAACAGGAAACAATGTCAAATGATAGTGAACATTTTAAATCAATCATCTCAGATTTTCTTAATAAAGCAATAACTGCTTGATTAAGAAATTACTATTGGGTTGACCATTCTCTTTTGTGCTCTCAAAATACATGTTTGTTCAGTTTACAAGACCACTTGTACACATAAAAGTGATAGAATTTTTTTTAGAAATGCCACAGCTGAGGAGCATGATTTTAATGGAACAGTTTACCAAGTTGTCAATGGAACCTAGGGACAGTTACTGTGGAACTAAAGTGTAATGAGTAGACTAAGCAACACCCTGATCCAGACAAAATCTAACGTTCAACAGCTGCCAATTATCGCAATGTGATCCAATTCCAAGTATTGGCTGGTTAAAACTTTCTCTCACTTGTGAAGATCTGTGAATGGCAATCAATTGCAAAGTATTCCAATAAACTTGGGTAATCCAGTCTAGTAGTATGGAGTGGGGCAGGGTTCCCCTCTTTCTGATTTTTGCCAACAGTATAGATGTCCCTTTCCTGAAACTTCAAAGCCAAAATTTCAAATCAGATTTATTTTGCTTACATAGATACCGCAAAGCAATGCATCATGAAGAAAACATTTGACCAAGAGGACAATAAAATCTACGAAAACCGCTCAATTTGAAGTCTTTTACAATTTTGGCTTCGTTTTAAACTTAAAAGGGGAGCTTTTCAGTTAATTAATAAATGTTACCACAACTGAAAGGGTTCGTGTAATTTCATACTTCCATGAATTGACCACTTCCACATCTCCCATGATACGCTTTATCCCCCCCCCTAAATTTTACATAAACGATTGTTTTCAATTTCTCTTGGGAACGTGCTGCATGTTCCCAAGAAAAATTGTGGGCGGGGGGGGGGCAAACAAATTGTATTATGGGAGATGTGATAGTGGTCAATATAGCTACTAAACTATGTTTTTAAGACACAACTATTTATTATTAAATAAAACACATTTTCTGACATAGTTACAGGCTTATATGGAAAGTATACGTCGAACACCCTATTGAGTGCTTGCAAAACGTAATAATAAAGGGGAGTAGGGGTGGGGGCTTGGTCACCCTGCTCATCAAGCCTTGCTGCAGGCCTTTGCTCTCAACACAAGAGGCGCCAAAGGAAATAGCAGTATAAATTTTTATCAAAATATGATAGCTTTTTAATCTTTTAGTTTAAAACCATCAAATATGTTTACTCAGGAAAAAGAATACTACAGGCAAAGAAATTACACGAAGACAAAAGTACAAATCTTTATTGAAAATGAACTTTTATAGGGGCTAAGTCACAAGGATTTGTTAGTTTGTTTTAGCAAGTATCTTTACTCATAAACAAAGTTTGTCTTCAACACCAAGACTGAAATATAAAGTGAACAAGATTAAGCATTCTCAAGTTTCCTTAAAAATGGTCTTGGGTTTTCAAGGTGATACTACAAATGGTGACAATTCAAACCCCCTTTGCAAAGGAATATTATTCTGCTACATTGTAAACACTGGACAAGGTTTTTATAATTAAGCACTTTAGTGGTACAAAACAGTAACAATAAATATCAACAACAAAACACGCCTTGTTTCAAGAGCATTAAATCTAACAATACTGGCAATAACCAGGCAGTAGGAAGATGTTTCTCTACAAAGCCGAAAGGACCTGAAAAATATATTCTTTGAGTTTAACTACAACAGGACTCAGAAAGTCTAACAATACTGGCAATAACCAGGCAGTAGGAAGATGTTTCTCTACAAAGTCGAAAGGACCTGAAAAATATATTCTTTGAGTTTAACTACAACAGGACTCAGAAAGTCTTTGCTCATATGTTTAGAGCACTAATGCTTAAACTTTAGAATCAGACGCAGTAAAAGAGCCTCCCTCCAACAGTTATGAATGCTTTACCGAATAAAGCTCTCTAATGGTACCGAACAGTTTCAAAAAATATCAACAAGATATCAACTAAGCATAAAATCTAACAATCATGGCAATAACCACGGAGAAAACGCTATCTCTTCCAAAGTCTTAGGGGACATACTCTTAAAGTAATTAACCACAATACGACTAAGGAGATCTTTGTTTCATAAAGCACTAATGCCTAAACATTACAATTAGACACAGTTGAATGACTTCCCTCTCGAAGCAAGGACTGCTGTAAATGATGCACTGAAACTTTCTTCATTTTCAAAGCAACTCGGAAGAGTTAAAGTAAGCAGGCACGTCGATGCAAAAACTGAAGGAACATTTTCAAATTTTACTTTGATTCTACCTAACCCAAATTTGGGTAAACGATTGGAACCAGTGACAAAATGGACAAAATTTTCCAACATTTCAATTTCAGCATTCTGCAGGAAATGATTAAGGTACCTTTGTACATTTTTTTCATCATCGCTCATGTCAGTTGGGAACTGTAGCACACTAATCAGTTTAGTTGCGCTCAACTTGTTCTCACTGCTGGGTACAAAGAGCTCCATGAATATGTCCGGGTGATCTTTCATTTTGGCACCGAAACCAAGCGATGCCAACCCCTCTCTCAGCTGGTCCAAAACTATCTTGGGTCGACCAATGACATCATGAATTATTATCCCTTGGATTACTCTCACTTTGTTCTCATTCTAAAAAATGAAAATGAATCCAACAATATTTAATACACATTTTTTTTAAAGAACTTCTTGAATAGATCCTCCTTATTTTTTTCTCAGTGCACAAGCAAGCAGTATACTGTGAATATATACATACATAAATATAACTTCCTTTGCCTGAACTTACAGTCAACACCACTGCCAGACCACACTCAGACAAGACACTTGCACATTCTTCTTGATCAAGAGAAGAAACATCTTCAGCCTGAGCAACCTATTTCAAAGTTTGAAAAATGAACAAAACCATCAAAATGGTCTCTAGTTTTGTCTTCGTGAAAGAACGTGTTAAAAGTTGTACCCATACAAACACATATGATCTCCTCTAAAGACGTGTTCACACCTTTCGGTTTAAGTCCACACTCGTCAAGGTTTATTCTCCAGAGTTAAAAAAGTAAAACACTGATATTATCATCGAATATGTTGTTACATGCTCTTGATGCATCAACCACTCTTTTTATGCTGTCACCAATCTTGCAAAACTAGGTAATAGGATTTTTAACATCCTATTTTCATTTCTCACTGCCATTTTTGGGTATTAAATTAAAGCTATCTACTAATGCTAGCAATATCCAGGTCAAATAAAATACCTTGTCGATGAAAACTTTTACTTCCTGTGAACAATCACCATAATTCATGATCCCCATTGCTGTGTCAATGTCACCTGTTGCTAAGTAGCGATACACTGAAGGACTGAAAACAGGGAAACCAGGACCATCTTGCAAGATACTGTGCACTATGATTGTTCCAATGTACTTCATCATACCAGAGGCCACAACACTAGCATTGTAAACTGGACTTTTGTAAGTGCTCCCATGAAAAAACATCTCTGATATTACTTCGAGAAGTTTGCTGAAAAAATGCCTAGTCACCCCTCCTGTGTCTACAGCGGGCTGTCCCCTAAAAAGGACTCTTAGCTTCTTTGTTGGATCAAACTTAGGATCTTTATAGTAGGCCATAGTATCATTCAAAATATCTTCTTCGTCAACCTTCAACTTCTCTTTTTCTGAACTTAAGCCTTTTTTGAGCTTCTTAAGCACTGCCTCTAAAGAGTCTGCTGGGGAAGAGAATGTCGGAATGAAAAGGCTTTCGTCCTCCTCTTCAACCTCGTCAACAACAACTTGAGAAAAGTTTCAGGAAAGGGAAAGAGCAGCTTGACTTACACTCCCATGGCTGGTAAGGGCATGCTGGAGAATGCTGTTGCTTGTACCAGGAAACATTTCTCTTAACTGATCCAGACCTCCTTCATTTGGTGTTCTGTTGGATGGCCCTGGAGGTAAAAGGTATGGATCCTGATTTAGAAGACCAGAAGATGTATCGTCATCATCACTTTCTCTTTGCTCAGCAAAGGACAATCCCGGACTTGAGTTTCCACCAACTGGAACTGGACTTTGGGGAGGACTTTCACTGTCACTATCAAGACTGGCTGAAACATCATTTTCTGGTCGAATGTATATGCTGCCTTGACCAGCAAGGCTAAGGACACGAGCGGCTGAGAATTCTACACCAGTAGCTAGCTTTGGTGTAACAATTTGCCCATAGCAAGACTTGACGAATTGAAAGTCTATTTCTTTGAGGGCTGGGAATAACTCTCTTATTTGACCTTTAAGGTCCTCTTCCTTTAGGGACCTGTCCACCGGGAAGCCGTGGACAACAAATCCGTTGTTCTGTAGACGGCACCTTGTTTGATGGGTAGGCACTGACTTTGTGTCCGGCGTTGGAAGTAGGACAACATCTTTATGCACAATGTCATTTTTCTTTGCCTTCTTCGGGGCAGGCTTCTTACTTTTACTCGAAAGTCTGCTGCCATGCGATTTGCTGCCTGACGATCTGCTTCCTACAGTGAGAAATAAGTTTCGCAACTGAGCAGCAACAGCGGTACTTGTGGTGTTTACATTACCAGTCGAGCTCGACACCGACGTAGCAGATGCTGGAATTCGCGACAATACTCCGGCTTCACGCGACCTCTGACTCACCAACCGTTGATCTATAGGCTGCATGTTACTTTCGTTAAAGTTTTCTAGTAATGACCTGGCTTGACGAGCAATATTTGTCAACGCTTCTCGAAAGTCGTCACTTTTTTTCCTCCATCATCAGCGCCCCCAAAATGGCGGTCACTGTAACAAGCCGAGAGGAGCCTGGGGTCTATTTTGCTGTAGCCGGCGCGTGGTGCATCATACCATACGGTACGTGAAGATCACACCATACGGTACGTGAAGTTTACCCTACCGTATGTTTTATAGGAAGCAACAAATATTATTTTTTAATATTTGATGGCATGCAAAACATAGCATAAATAGTTGGAATTCGGCAAGAAAAAGTGGCAATAAGCATACTCTATGTAAAGTTTAGCACGTAAATTTGAAGTTGAGCATATATTGAAGAAGTTTGTAATAATGTCCACTATGGCGCCCCATAAACTTCACAATTTCTACTCAAAAGAAGGTTCCTAAAGTCCATTACCGAACGACTAGAACCAAGGCTATAACGGAAACTCAGGCGACTTAGTCAAAAATAATTTCATTTCACCTTCTGGCGGCAGGTGAGTCTGGACTACTAACACGATTTTCGTTGCAACTTTTCAAATTATATATTTCTGCCTCGATCGCGTCCAAGTTGCAGGAGGTGTTGAACAGTCTAAATTCACTGTTAGAGTTCAACTACATAACTTCTTTCCTTTTTCTAGGGATCTTGAAAATGTTTTGTATTCCTTGAGGAGCAGAAAATTTGAATCAACTACGATACCCGACGTTGTTTACTTTGTCGAGCGTCACCCGCCATGAATATTTATCAACTTAACGCAACTTTCATCCTGTTCTGGATCAATATTGGATGTACGAGTATTAAAGGAAGCTATAGACATTTATTTCGGTGGACAGCAAGGGATTAGCATCCCCGAAAAATGGATTTTGCCAAGTTCTATGGTTATGTCAGTGACCTTTGACACGAGCGATATTTATGTTAACACGTTGTCAATGGCGGAGTTCTAACCAGTTCTCGCTTGTGATCCAGGGAGATACCCGCACGTTTGAGCTTACAAATTGATTAAATAAGGTAAGAACTTTGCTGTGCTGTTGTTTTTTACCCAGTTTAGGCCGCAAACGATGCGAAATTGTTTCTTGTATTTGGCCCACTTTTGGGATCTCATTATAGGCTTCAGAGTAGGTTGTCCATAGGAAGCCCAAGCATAATATTTGAATATCATTAAAAATGGCGTTTCAAAATATAAGTCTTTGTATGGGATTTCGAAGCGAACATTTTGAGCAATACATAACAACGAACTAACTGAATTAAGTTCATGAAACATTACATGGTGTTGTTTGCTATCCTTACAAAGCATTTTGGGCAATTTTAGGTCCATTTACTTAACTGTGTTAGTGCGTGTATAATACATTGACAAGGAAGGAGTCATTTGGCCCAATTTAGCCACTATCACCGCTCGACACGTTTCGGAATTCGCTCGAATTTACCCACAAATATAGTTCAGGCTCCCATTCTGACTTAGCGACGTGACAAAAGGAAGACATACAAGTGATTTTCTCAAAACCAATTGCACATACCTCGTGTCCCAAAAGAATTATCCACTGCACAAAATCATAATAGCATCTCAAAATAGGCCGCCATGGATCCGTGAGGATCCCGATAGCCCCGTTTGACCACGGTCGGCACTGGACACCAGTCAAATCATGCCCTTATCGGGAGGGCCACGCTCGTTTTGGTCGTGTTACAATTGTAGTAACTATGACCGGGTACGGACACAAAATTGTCGCTCCAACGTAGGCTGGTTCGCGCGAGAAAGGTGGAATCGCTGTGCGGGACTCCGTGACCTTATGGAGAGAATTAAGTTATCGAAAGAAATTAAAACGGTCTTGGCCGTTAGAAACTGAAAACGAGTCAAGAAAAAGAGAAAGAAAAAAAGAAAACATATTTGCGTTGGTGTACAAAACGTTTGTAATACAGGTTAGTCTACTGCGTTAATTTTAAATACGTACTCTGCGTGAATTGAATATGTTCAATTTTTTGGAATCCTCGATAGGTTTTATATACCAGGTATATTTTTTTGAACCGAAGTCGGCAAATTAATTTAAATTCATATCCTCACGCGCGTGAAAATGTTTTATTTTAAAATTGTTATAATTGTATATACAATATCTATTTCTATATTTGCATGAAGCCGGTCAGGTAGCCTACTTATTAAAAAACAAGAAAATATACACCCTGAAAATGGATATAAATTCAGAAATGGGAATGATTTATTTTTGCTATCCGCTTGTAACACGCAGCGATTTTCTCACGCGAAGCAGACTACGTTGGAGCGACAATTTTGTGTCCGTACCGGGTCATAGTTACTACAATTGTAACACGACCAAAACGAGCGTGGCCCTCCCGATAAGGGCATGATTTGACTGGTGTCCAGTGCCGACCGCGGTCAAACGGGGCTATCGGGATCCTCACGGATCCATGGCGGCCTATTTTGAGATGCTGTTACGATTTTGTGCAGTGGTTTTGATGCATGTGTACCAAACCCTTTTCACAAGCAAAAAATAAAGGAAAACTATTCTTGGTCGCGAAATCGAGTGGACCGCTTTTAGCGAGAATGCCACTTAATTACGGATTGCATACATGTTAACGCCCACGGTGGCATTACACTGGGTCTGAAAAATAACGAGAAACAAGCTCAGAAGACGAAAGTTTTTTTATTATGAGAAGGAATTATAAATGCACGAGAGGACACAAGTGCAGCGTGTATAAATATGCATTGCACGTGAATAACCTTGAAATAGACCAGGAAAAAGAAAATAAAACTGTTGTTCGTTGAAAGTTAATAACGACTGAAACTTGACCGAGATTCAGCTTTCTTATCTAATAAACGAAATGTTTATTCAACCTAAAACTTGCTGGAACATCAAAAAGAATTATTATTCTAACGGCAATCAATTTACGAGAAAAATCTGTAAGGGCAGTTTAGAAATATTGCTATTTATGCAAATTACGAACTTTTTGACTGATTTGTTTTCCATTTTAGCAGTTTTAAAATATAAATATCTTAAAATCACAGCCACCTAGGAAGCTCAATGTACATTAAGAATGTTTTGATCTAATAAAAGATCTTTCAACTGAAAAGAGAAAGTGTTAAGTTTTATCTTTCTTGAAATATTGGAGAAAATTGCAGGAATGACCAAAATCAGTCCGTAAAAAATGACTCATGATTTACTTGAAAACGCCCTTACAGATTTTACCCTAATTTCGCATACAACTTGTGTAGGTTGAGCAGTTTAAATAGTTCAAGTTTCGTCATAAAGTGTCTGACTAGCTTTCGAGATTTTCGACATTATTTAAAATAAGGGGTTGTCCATTACCGTTGCTGTGGTGACAGCTGTTGCTTGAAAACCAGTGAGAAAATAAACTTTGGTCATATGTTGAAAAGGTGGTGTAGTGTCAAGGAAATCGAAGTTAATCTTCAGAATCTTCTATGCGAAAGTTTGACGTCAAAAGATACACCCCAAGACCAAAAAACTGTTGCGAGCCTCCTTAAGCCAAATACTTTCAGCAGTTCACTTTATCCGCTTCAGCTACGGTTGACGAGGCGAAGCAACGACCTGAAGCTCTGCCTTTTTCTTTTAATCGACTTTCATTCAGCTCCTGGTTCAATCTGTACGTTCTCGCCAGCGACGGAAACGTAATTTATGCGTGCTAAGCGATTAATTTTGACATGACTGGGAAGAGAGAACATCGAGTTGGTCGTAATGATTGGCTCTTGATTAGCTGAACTACAGAAAATAAACTGTGGTGAGTTCAGTAACGGTCCCACAGCTTAGTCATGAACTGCCCAGTGATAAAGACTCTTGGGAATAACACAACCGGTGTGAGTTCTATTCCCCACATTATGCTACTGCTCATACGCGGCTCTCGTCAAAGATAAAACATTTTATCTTACAGTGAAAAAGAAAACAGTAGACGACAGCTGCATACAGCTTTTTAAAACAATACATCCTCGCCAGCGACAAAAAGGATAATTTATGCCTGCTGAGCAGTCAATTTTGATGTGAATGACAAAAACAAGGATTACTGTACCCATGATACAGTCGGTTGAATGAGGTGATCGGCTTTCAGTACCATGTCCAATGAGTTCATTAACGGTCCCACAGCTAAGCCATGAACTGCCGCGTAAAAAAAAGGCATCTTCTCCTCCAGCCTTAGAAGTAAAACAACTATGCAACAAGAAGTTTAAACAATACGTCCTCATGCCAAGCAGCCAATTTTGGTATTAACGTCGAGTTGGTCGGGATCAATGATTGCTTTTCAAACGACACAGTTTGCTATGACGAGTTTACCACCCCACTATGATTTTGAGTCTACTCAGGGGGAAATTGTTCTCCTGTAGCCTATTTCTCGAATAGTCCACATCGGTTGAGCTAACATACGTCTCGCAACCGAATTCAGCTCCAAGTGCAAAAATTTTTTTATAGGTTACCAACAAAGAATGGCAATCATAAAAGGTACAAAAAGTTCAAACAATGCCTCCTCGCCAGTTACAGAAGAGTTTCCTCCCAAAGCAGAAGGCATCGCTTGGTGTGGCGCTTTTTCGTTGGAAGCTATCTTTATTATCGTAGGGAACTTGCTTACAATTGTTCTTTTTGCAACTAACAAGAAGTTACGCGTTAAGAAAAGTTTGTTTCTGGTTATAAATATGGCGTTTGCTGATCTGATGTTGGGAGTTGTGGTTTTACCTCTTCATATTTACTTTACCGGGGATTATTATCAGCTATGGTTAGTAAAGTTTTACAAGCCTTTGTCGAAATTTTTCCGTATCATTCAAACCGTTTTCTTGCAGGCCGCATTAATTTCCGCGGCCTTGATATCCGGGGAGAGATTTTGCGCCATCTGTTGGCCGTTAAAGCACCGAACACTGACAATGCAAACTTACCGCATTGTTATCTTTGTGGCGTGGTTATTTACTATCCTTGTTTCTACGATCTTTTTCGTGCTGACTTACTTAGCATCCAATAGAGACGCTATTTATTATCTCTTGTCATATTTCCTACTTCTACTATTCGTCGTATGCGGTTGCAACATCGGCATTTGGAGAACGTTTCAACTCGGGAGGATTGCTTCACAACAGCAAAACAGAGCGTCAAAAAACCATCGGTTGACAAAAACCTTGTTGTTTGTATCTGTTATCGCTTTGCTTACACTGCTCCCTGTAATCATCGTGCACTTTTATGTTGGTAACGAGACCCCGACACATTGGAGAACTTATAAAATAGTGAAATTATTGTGTTTTGCCAACTCCCTTCTCAATCCAGTCGTGTATGCATTAAGAATTCCTGAATTTCGACAAGCTCTGGCATTGTGCTGTTTTAGACGACAAGCAGTAATGGTCAGGTAGATCTACTATAATATGAAACTCAGTCTTCAGTGGAGGAACTTATCTTTCTATACATATGTTATAGGGTAAAGAATACACCGAGGAAACTCCGCCCGGAGGTTCAGACCCTTACTCTTTAATATAAATAATTTTGACCAAAATCAGGGTACCCCTTTCATACACCTTGAGTAAAATTGCATCCCTTTCTATATACCTCGAGGATGAGCCAATATCTGACCAAAACAATAGAATTTCCTAAGATCGCCGCTTTTTTCCGGGATTCCAGTCGTTCTGGTTAAGTTGCTAAAAGGCAGCAAGCTTTTATGTGTTTCGCGATGTTGTTTCTGCCACAATTTGGCACCCTTTCATGTACTTAACTTTATCCGCCATCTCTTTCATTTTGAAGCGGATTTTGTGACCCTTTCATGTACGAAAATGACAATTTCCCTTACCCATTAGTGTACTGCGAGCTAAAATACAAAAAAGCACCTCCTTTCGGACGGAGCCTCCTTAAAGAGCCCACTACAGGAAGTGCAACCCCCCCCCTCCCTCTCCGGGACGAATACCCAGCAACGTGGACATGTAGATATGCCTTAGATGTCTTTGCTGCTGAAGTCTCACTACCTCTCTTAATATATTTTTCGTTGTTGTTTTTGAATGTCATTGAATTCCTTTAAGTATAGAACTTTTCATGGTAAAATCTTTTGTCCTAGTAATGGGCCAAACTCGGCGCAACAATAGTCTTTGTATAGGGAAAAATCAGAAATCCGATATCTAATATTTTCCTCAAATTTGTAATTGAAATTGTGAATTGAAACTTAACATTAGATAACAGGTGTGGCTATACCGTGAGAAAACAATTAATCACGTTATCAATTAGACCAATTTATAAAACAAAAACAACAAAACAAAACAAAATACGATTAAAATTTTCTTGCTCATCTTTGTCTCTCAATTTTTATCCCCATAGTATTTTATCTGGCATCCAAAGTTTCCAATTGATAATTCGTGCAGATTTCAAATTTTGCAATTTTTAGTTGACATTGTATTTCAGATGTTTCTGATACATACAGCACTCCGTTTTCACAGACGGCAAATTTTACCGTGCTGCAGTAGTAGACTCTTTTTCTTGTAGTAGCTTCTGACTGATCAAAATTTTTTCAGTAGGATTTTTAACACTATAACACCACTCACATTAGCGATGTATGAAGCATGAACAAACATCACTACATTTTCTTTTGTGTTTTCACATTGATAATCTCTTGATTTTCATTTTCTTTTTTTTTCACTGATCACCAGGTCTATTTTCACTCATCTGCAATGTTGAGCCATGGGTCGTATTGTTTGGTTCCAAGCAGCGTCATTTAATTAAAAGTTAATAAGCAGTAGATTCCATTTTTCGACGAAAAGGGTTAACTCCACCGTTCATTAGTATAAGCCACATGCATACAACTCATTATACTATTCAGGCCTTGATTCTCTCTGACCTGTGAAGGGCTAACGCTTAAAATCATGATGTCAGCTTTTAAATTGCTTTACGGTGGCCAATTTACCCTATCAACTCAGTTGATCAATCTAAATTTTCAAATTGATAAATAAATGCCAGTCCAGTTTTTTTGCAAAAGCTTTTGTTGGTTTTTGGAGTTATTGGATCCAGCCCTTGTGGCAACCCTGCCATATTAAGTTTTCTTGCTGACCAAATATCATAAAACAAATGGACGGGGATGGCCGTTCTTGTGTTACAATTTTTATCCTTGAAAAGCCTGCCTTTGTCCTGAGCCTTTCGTCTTCGCTTTTCTGCGTAGGCTTGTTCCCAAGAGCTCTCTGCTGTTTTTCGTGCTCGTTCCCAAGCCACTGTCCACTGTTCTCTTTTTAAACCCTAGCTAAACGGAGTCGCAAGTCAACGCAAGTCTGGAAATACGGAATTGCGTAAACAAAGTTGCGATGGGTGGCAAACGGACTCGCAAGCCGGTAGACGCAAGTTCACCTCCTTTGCTAAAAAGGCATTTCAATGTAGCCTTGCGCACGCACCCGTACTAAAAGGAAAACAATACTGAGACCAGCTTCCGTTGACTTGCCCTGGGAGGAAAATTTAAGCTCGATCAATGTGTACGGAAGTCATCGCAAGCCACGCAACTACACGTAAGTCTTGGCCAAACTGAGTCGCAAGTTAGTGCAAGTTTTCAACTTGCGATAACTTGCGACTCCGTTTGACCAGGGTCTTAGAAGAGAAAAGCCTGTTGAAGAGGGAGCACGGGAATGCAATTCAGCATTTATAGACCACATGTAAACAGAAAGTTGTGGATACGAATTTTCCATCTCCACAAAGAAATGGCAATATTTTGCTATATTTTACTCTGTTTGCACGGTAATGGCTACGATATTTCACAAAATAAACATGAATGATACTTCGTCCAGTGAAACTCCTCTTTATTTTCAACCCCAGGCGTAATAAATTCAACTTAACTAAACTTGAAGACAAGAGGTCAACAATTTCATGAAGAGTTGCCTTATTGTGAAATTGAATTATTTTTACCTTTACCATACCCATCAGGATTAAATGAGCTCGAAAACGCCCTATCTTATCTTGAAGTAATAGAGATAAGTTATCAACGTTAATATATGAAATTCATATATTTGAACTGCGGATAAAGATAGATTTATATGTAGATCATCGCAGTGAAGGTGTTTCAACCTATTCTCCATCTACGGGATAAATACGAACTCTCAATTGACCAGCTCCCAGTTGGCTTGATAGCTCATGATCAGTTGGTTAGAGCGCTGCACCGGTATCGCAGAGGTCATGGGTTCGATTCCCGTTCAAGCCTGAATTTTTTCAGGTTTCTTCTTTTCAACCGCTTAGGTTGAAACACCTTCACTGCGATGATCTACATATAAATCTAAATCTAGAGATAAGTTATGTTTGCCTTAAAATACTCACTGCGGATAAACAAATTCTAATTTAAAAGCAATAAATACTAACTGTTCCTCAAAACTAAAAAGGCCAAATTACTTGTTTGGATAATACTGTGAAAGAATTTGTACGTATACTGCTCCGGGTTAGTAAAAATGAAGTATTCATGCATGTAATTATAAGCCGTGCAGCACAAGGACAATTTCGTCCACAAAACCCAGTTCCAACTGACAGACCGTTTCCCAACAATACATTCCATTTTTATGCTTCCTAGATGACATTATTTTTATCGATCGTTGTTGCTTCAGACTCCTCTATTTCAGAAAAATTAATATGGGACTGCGCCTATCGCCTTAAGTTTATAAAAATAACAGCGAAAGATTTCATTTAACCCTGTGCGCAATCAAAGAGTTAATTTAAAACAAGTCAATCAGTATTGAATATTTTAAGACAAACACTATAGCTACGTAGTTATAACGTCTAACGCTTTTTCAGTATTGTTAACTCCTGAACTTATTTTTGACGTTTTTTCCCTGAGCCATGTTTCTAGTTAGTCTGAAAGAAAAAGAAAATTAATCAACATCACTAACTCTCAACTATTAACAATTTGAAAATCAATTTCTTTCAAAGTAATGTAGTCTTCAGTTGGTAACCCGCAGTCCGAAATCTGAATATAGGTGGATAACAGATTTTGCCTTTTCGTTCTTAGCCTTGAACGTAAGATACAGTTTTGCAACCGGCCCCTGATCAACAACGGAAAAGGACTAAGGTTTATGGTCTTCAGGAGTGGCTAGATGTTTAATTAACCTCCCAGTGACACCAATAATGTTTAAATGTAAGAGATTTCTAAGAGCAAAAACTGAATGAAAAATGCAAAGACTTAAAGCACTATCTTTGTGAACTGTATTTAGCACACTGTTTATAATAACGCCAGTTTTGTGTTTCTGTGAACATAATAAACCCATTGTTATTAAAACATGAATGCTTGTTTTTGTTATTGTAAAATACCTCCGATACGATTTCACCAATTAGAAAAACAAGTTCTTACCGCAGAAACCACATGTCTTGGCGCAATTTTTCTTCATGAAAGTTTTCCAAGCCTTCCTTATAGAGCAGCGCCCCTTTTCCTTATGCAATTCACAAATATTTTGGCCATACTTATCGGAACAAGCGGCTGAAAGAGAATAAAACAGAAATGAGTTAGTTTATTGCTGCGTCAGTTTTACGATTGTGATCATCTCGACCCCTTTACGGCTTCGTAATAAAAGAAATACTGCAAAATAATTAAAGGTTGCGATCAGCGGAGGAGTCGATCTGGGCAGAAACTGGTGACCAAGATATGACGATGTAGGCTTCTGTGCTTACCTTCGTGCGTAAAATTCTTAAAGAGAAGGTAATGTTTTTTTTGAACACCAAAGTTCTGTGAAAAGCGGTGATGATACCTTCAGGTGTTTTGATCAGAGCTACCGTCGGCGGCGGTGGAGGGCCACAGAAGTGACAAGTCCTCGCACAGTTCGTCTTCAGGAAGTCCTTCCAGTCAGCTTGGGAGCAATAACCATCTTCCTCCCTTTTCTTGCACAATGCTTCCGGGGCAATGTCATAGCACCGACCTAAAAGGAATTAAACAATTTCCATGGGGTCCCAAGCTTTCTGTTTGAGATGTGAATAAGTGAACACGCCAGTAGCCAAACTTCAGGCCAAAGGGATTTTCACTCAAAGCAATGTTCTGCTAACTATCCTTGGTTTTGAAACAAGGAACAAGAAAAGGAAGTTAGATCTCTTTTAATTTGTGGATTGATAACAATATCACTTGAAATAAGGTCGCGTTTGCAGACGTTCTTTCGACGGCATCACACTACCTTTCTGCCGATTAATTAAAACTGCATGAAGCTAGCTATTTTATGAAAGATGGTATGTCATATTTTGTAGACAATCCAACGGAATCCTGTTTATAAACTTAATTGAATATACAAAACATAACATTGCTTTTCCACGTTGCCTCTTTAAAAGAGAGTAAAAATTGTAATTTTCCTGTCATTGCCGCTGTCACCTTCACAAATGATTTCTTTTCCTGATTCGTCGTAACAGGGCGAAAGTGCCTCTGGAAAGGAAAAGAATACAAAGGAAAATAAGTTGTCAACAAGTTTTAGTGAAATAGCAATCGGATTGTTATGACTATCTTCGCGTTCTTTCACTCCCCACATGTAATCAGAGCGCCTGGAAGTACATGCCGGCCAGAAATTGGCTAATTGTCCCCAGCGATTCTTTTCAGTTCTTCCAAGAGGAACCATTTTCACAATATCCACTTGTTTAGGGACTAGTATTTTGTGAATTATTCTCTCTTACTTGAGATAGATAAAGTTAATGAGGATCTGATAGTAGTTATGGACGTTTGGCCACTATTAAACTGCGTCTACTTTTAGACACGACCATACATGCGACTCACCGGTAGGATGCTCTACTCGGAGCCCCAGGGAGACTCTTAGCAAGTTCGTGGCCAGACTGGGCTAAAGAAATTAAAACCTTAGTTTGTCTTCATTGGCACTGTAATGCTAACTTGTCCTTACTTTTGCAATATCCGCACGTCATTGGACACTCATCCCTGAGCCTCATAGCGTAGTCAGTGTCAAAGCAAAACCTGTTATACATGCGGCAGTAACTTCCCCCTTTGAAATTTTCACAGACTACAAAAAGACAAGTAAAGCACGTCTTATATAAAATGTAAGTTCATTTATATTTATGGCTTATTTGCTTATGTATGTTAAATTTTTAACACTAAAGAGGATGACGGAACCTTACGGAATACAAAATCGTTAGTTACTATTAATCAAAAGTGAAGTTCCCAAATACAGGCATGTTGCTAGTTGAAGGTCACGTGTTTTGTGTCACATTTTAATAATTGTTTAAGAACAATTAGCCAAAATACCAATGAATGGAGATTTCAAAAAAAGGGGAACAGCGAGGTGAACAATAGGGTAGGGAGAGAATTATGTGTAGATCATGAATATATGAATTTCATATATTAATATTCAATAGGGTAGGGAATTGCATTTGAATTCCACAACAGCTATTAACTCCAATTCAGCATGAACCACAGGGCGCAGATGAGTCATATTTGACTGTAATGCTGCCTAAATTCATCGCGCAAATTGATCTTGTTGATTCAAAACAATGAACGTGACTGAACAAAGATCTTGTTAATTCAAAACAGTGAACGTGACTGAACAAAGCGTCATGCTATCTAGTTACGCGTCTGGTAAAATTCTATCCGGAAGACGAAAACCGCATACAGCAGTTACTGTGGGCGACCATCATCGGCTTTTCGGCTTGCGGATAGAATTTAACCAGACGGGTAATTAAAGATAGCCTGACGCTTTGTTGAATCAACAAGATCGATTTGCGAGATGAATTTAGCCAGCATCACGGTCAAAGCTGTCACCTCTGCGCCCTGTGCATAAACCTGTAGGTGGCCTTTAAATTATGTTGCCTTATGTGGCTGATGATGCAGTCCTTAATAAATCAATATTCGTTGCCAGTTCGTTTGATTTGAACGCCTGACGGGAGCAGTAGTACGCAAAACATGCAATACAAACGCATCAATACTCTTAGGTAAGTAAAATTTTGCAACCAGTGAAAAAATGCAAAATTTTAATGTCATTTTACTGGGAACAAGCGTGCCAAATGTTTTGCAAAATTTGGAAAAAAGCCGTTAATTGTCGTTCTAAAAATTTGCAAAACAAAGCAAAATTTCGTGGCATTCGAAAAATGGCCCGAAAATTCACTGCAAGCAAAGTTTGTTACAGTTCATATTTTTGTTTAGTGGGGGGGGGGGGGGGGACTCCAAATAGAGCAAAATGTTGTTAATTTGCTTTGCGCTGCTTTTGCCCAGTACCATATACTTTTTCTATTTTTTTTCTTAAACTGGACACTTGACACTCCTTTCCATTCTCATTTTTAATTGGTTTTTGGCACAGGAGAATCTACTTTGAGAATACCTGGACAGCCTTGATTGTTTGGACCTCGAGCAGGAGTACGACCATCCCAACAGCAACCATATTTGGACTTTTCACCGGAACTGAAGTAGCATTCTTCTTTCGCTGGTGGCTCTAGAAACAACAGGTACAAAATTAAAACAGTAAGTAAATGAGAGAGCGGTAGCGGAAAACGAGCATCAAAAAAAAAATTAAATTAAGAATTGGGCTCTGTCAAATGTTTACTTTGGCAATGTTTCGGCACTTAAAACAACAAAATATTCACCAACTGGACGTTAATAACTACGAAATCTGAGATCTGCTTTTTTAATTAATTCAATTGTACGGAAATCCTCCCACTTCTGATGGTAATGATTGTTAAAATTTTCTCCCCATTGTTTGATCGCTGCACGTTAAAAAGGAACAACAAAACCTTTGGTTTATCAAAGACGAGCCCTTTCAAGCTGGAGTTAACTGATTTGCGAGCCATTAGATTCAAGAGCTACTGAATTCTTAACATTTTTCTGTTTTTCAAGTATGCATGTAGCAAAAATGAAAACCTGCAAGAACTTCAAACCAAACCGATCTCTGAATTCTCCTCCAGCTCTTGCATTTTCAGTATTTTACAATACAGTAAGAAATGCCATGCTGCGTCACCTGCATATTTGCGTCACTACTTGTCAAAGGTGATCCCCAGCTAAACACCAGAGGTTAAACGTTTCTCTTGTAAATCACGTCTGAAGCATTTTATTGAAGACCAAGTTTGTTTTCACGGCTTGATGTTTTGATTCGACAAAATTAACCTAGTGTAGATTCTAGTGTTCCCCCCCCCCAGCCAGATTTCCAACGCTCGAATTCAATCAAAAGGCCGAATTTTTTGACTGACTTTTTATAACCGATTAGAAAATAGCTGCTACATACGCGCCATTGGATCTGAACGTGCACTATTTGTTTTCTGAATTCTACGCGTCTTTTTATTGGTTCTTAGTTATGATCTATTAGAGGAAAGACGCAGAGGTGACGTCATCATTGGCCACCTTTTTTTTCTCTTTATTGTGAAAAACAAATAGATTCCATGCTGCCGTGTTCCATGTTCTGATCCAACGTTGTGCAAGATTGATCGTACACGGTTTTTGCACTGCCGGTTTTACACCTTAACTCGTTAAGAGAATCAATAGAGCGTTTTCGATTGAATGTCGAAAGTAATTCGTGTTTTGCTTTGGTTTTGCTTTACTTCGCTCTGTGATTGGTTAAAAAATCTCGCGCCACTTTCTCGACCAATCAGAAGTAAAACTCAAACCAATCACGACTTGCTCCCACGCGTTTTCCCGCGCTTGCCTCCTGTTACATGTATTTGCTTCGAGTTCTGATTGGTTCATTGGGTAATTTGTGTTTGTTGTGGTTGGCTGAGGTAATTAATTACTTTGGTTTTGGTTTTACGACACTCAGTTGAAATGCGCTCTCTATACATTTTGCGCTTACTGCACAGCTGACATGTCTCCTGGCAGTACTTCTCTCTGAATTCTACCAATTCTGGTTTGTCGCTTTTGCATATACCACGAACTTTGTCCCACACAGCACAGTTTACATCAACATCCTTAGGGCAGACCTCTGAAAGGAAATGAATTATCCCTATTCTGCCTGGGCTTTTTTTTGAGTTTCTGAGCCTGGGGGGGGGGGGGGGAGCACAAAGTGCCCTCCCTACAGATCTCAAAAAGTATTAAAGCTCTTGCGATGAAACTTGGCACGTTTGTAGCACATCATTAGCTTAACAGATCGGGCTTATGATGTGTCAATTATGATGTGTCGTGACGTCATAATAACGCCACAAACCCGCCATTTTGAATTTGAGGCCGCCATCTTGAATCCCAAACCTGCAGTCGTACAGCTGACAATGACGTCACCAAAAAATAAATGATTTTTTTAAAGAAACATACTTAGTCAAAACAAGCACACAAAAGTAAAAAAATTATCTTCTTCTTACAAACGAAGGGGGAAAACCTGAAAAAAGACTGAAAAAAGACAGAAAATAGTCAAAATACACTTCTGAGTAGACGTTTGCTATGGAAACGTCAATCATCATGGACAGGTCATTGACACAGGAAAATTTTCTCTGGTAAATTTTAGGAAAAGTCACGAGATTTGGTGGTTATTCGTCTAGCCGTTTAAAAGTTGTAATTCGTTAAAGTCAGCGCGGGCACAATGTGCCCCCCCCCCCCCCCCCAGGGCAGAATAGGGTTAAAAAGAAAAGAAAAGTGTACCACAAAGAAATTGAAATATATAAACACTACCACGTAAAAGCCTTTGAGGAAATATGAACCACTCAGGTTTAAATTCTGGTATAGAATAAATTTTTGCAGTGACTTTACTAATTTGATGACTGTTTTTTTAGATTTTAAGACTTACTTATTTTTATTTGTGCTCTGAGAACGTGGAAGGTTTTTTAAAATAAATTCGTTCTTACTTGCAAGGCTTTCTCCTGCTATGCCACATGCGTTTGCAATGACCACGAACAGAACCAAATAAACCTTTCTCATCTCGCAGACTTTGAAAACTGAAAAATGCTTGGAAAGCGACCAGTTACAAAGCTGTTTAGCTAGGGTGACAAGCATAAATAAACAAATAAATAAATACATACATGAATCAACGAATACATAACAGGGTACGATATTTGCATGCTATATTAGGTCGACTTGTAATGGTGTGCAGAAATTTGCATAAAATCAGTGCATTGAAGAAAAACAACAGAGCTTTTAGGTTGCTCTTTAAAACGACCGGTGTTGCAATTAACTTAAAACTTCAACCCGACTTTCAATAACTTTGCAAAAGGGGACGTATAAACTCAATGAATTCAATGAATTAAACGCCAGATTCTAGAATAACCACGCTGTGGAAATTAAATTCAGACCAAGCCTCCAGAACCAATTTTGTAGTAATTGTGACTCAGACAAATACGTTTGGTCATGCCAGAGCGTTCTGTCCCAGTAGCAAGAATGATTAATTTATTACCTATTCTATTATTCTCCACCAGGGAGGATCCAGATTTAAGAATTGCGATCACTTTAAGTCTATTTCACATAAAATCAGCGTTATCAGGCGGGGAACTCAACTCACCTTTAAAATCCTCTTCCTTTTAACAGCACAGTTAGTCTGGTCTTTACCAGTAGTGATAATAGTTATGTTACTACTGATCAACGTATTAAAAACTTTTCTTCGTGGAAAGGTGTCAATCGTGTTTTCCACGTACACCATCCTTTTAGTGCCCATGACAATTTAAGTGATGGAGCCATCATTGAAACAGCAAATTTATTAGTCTACGGATGACAGAAAAGTTCTACGAAAGGATTGTCAATAGGTTTTTAAATTTACACGCAAACTTAGGCACGTGCAAGTCAATTCGGAAACTCGAAGTGCAAAAATACTATAATGATAAGGTTCTCTTGTTTTGTAAGGGTCGCAGGTCATCCGTTCTACAAATATCATTTCCCTAGCAAAAAGCCGTCATCAGTTTTATGTACTGCTTTAACTGGCTTTTATCAGATCGCGTGCTCGATTAGCCTGCTCTCCTATCACCCTTGACAAGTCTGCACACAGGCTAGTGCTTGATTAATAAGTCTGTCGTCTCTCTCTTGGTCTTAAAAGTTTTCATAGTGCATTGTCCTACGTTGCTAACCATTACGCAACTCATTTTTCCCTGCAATAAAAATATTCCCCCCAAATCAAGCCCTATCCAAAAATAAGCCGCGAAAAGTTTTTTTGAATTTAAATAGATATGCGGGTAGAACTTATTTTCAAGTCTTTTCGGAATTAATTTAATATAACTTTAAAAGCAAACAAACGTCCAATATCAAAATTAAACACTAGAGGAAAGTACAGCTTGGCAGATTTCATTTGATCACATTAGCATCCATTGAAATGCACAGATTCTTTGGAATGCAGTAGTAAGGCTCAGTGTTAAGCTTTTAGTAGCGTGATTTCATCCGCAGGCTCAACAGTTAGAACGTACTTTCATCACATAATCATAAACAGTTACACACGAACGACCACCTCAGTAGCTTTCAGTCGGACCTATGACAGGAGCATATCACATACAGGCTTCTGCGTATGATCACACTTTACAATTAGGATTTCATCTGCGTACTAAAAATGTTGAATAAGAAACTGTGGTGCTGTAGGGGAGTGAAACGTTAACTTTTGATGAACTGTGTGAGTTGATAGAGGGTAAAATGGCCACCTAAAAGAGATTCAAAAGCCAACATTTCGAGCAATAGCCCTTTGTTAGAGCGAATCCAAGTCGCTTCAACTTGACGAAGGGATAACTGCCGCTGGAAGTCAGCTTTTGAATCTCAATACGGTACACTGTTACGGTGGCCAGCCAGTGAACTTTACACATGTCATGTCAGTCTGTCATGTCTATCAAATCAGTTCACGAATCAAAGTGATTCAAAACATAAGAACGAACATATAGAAATCCCAGACATTTACAAATCGCTTGCGTAATGTTCGTAGTCTCGAGCAGCGTTCGCGTGTATCAAGTTGTGTTAGTCAGCCAGGCACACGCGAAATGTGAACCGTTACATATAAGCCGATGCTTTTTTGCCACTTTCAAACCGAAGAAGGCAGAAGCTTGCGTAATGTTCGTAGTCTCGAGCAGCGTTCGCGTGTATTGTTGTGTTAGTCAGCCAGGCACACGCAAAATGTGAACCGTTACATGTAAGCCGTTGCTTTTTTGCCACTTTCAAACCGAAGAAGGCAGAAGCTTTTCGGTCGAAACGTCTTTTTCAATTTTGGTTGTAAACTTTGTTTTACAATTCACTAGTTAGTGCCAGAAAGTCCATGAATGTATTATGTCATATCCTGACTGCAATTTTGGTATTTTTCGTTTACATAAGAACCACCTTGTACAGCATTAAATAAGCGGCCTCACAAGGTGAGTGCTGCTCTTTTACACGCGCCATCCACCCTCGCTAATGAGTTTCGCTTTCGTTTGGTCAAAAACTTAACAGAATATTTGCACCGGTGCTGTATTTTTTCATATCATATTTGCCTGTTCATATTTTTAGTTTCCGTTTTGAAACGTTAATGTACAGTTAATTAACAAATTGACGTCAGTTTTTTATGCGTCTGTCCTCTTATTGATGATAAATTTCGTCATAACATTGTCAAAGTGTTGTAGATTCACGAGCCGCAGGCGAGTGGATCTACAACAAACTTTGACAATGTTATGACGAAATTTATCATCAATAAGAGGACAGACGCATAAAAAACTTACGTCAATTTGTTTTTTACAATAACAAAAAGCCCAAACTGATTTTCAAACGAAGGAAAGAAATGCTATCTAGAGTCAATGGAAGATGCGATTGCCGCGGAATCTGAATTTCATCGCTGTAATTCGGAGAATCACAGGCTCGTAAATTAAAACTTTAGTAAGAATAGGTCAGAAATACAAGGACAAATTCGAATTGCTCAACTAACCTTTAATCCAGTGAAAACTGTTCACAAAATAATCCGTTAAAACATGGTTCAGCTTAATTTCATCGACAGCACAAATTCCTGCTCACCGCCGATTTTCAGGTCTGACTCCACAATAAACATCCTCATCTTTTCGCTCTAAGGTTGCAATGGTTTCTTCAGTTTTGACCCATAAATTTTAGATGATTTCCTCATTGACGACTACTAGATTTGTGGTACAATTCTCGCCTCATCAAGAACACAGCGAACCCAGCACTAAAAAGTTTGACAAAACTTTTGCTGATTGCGTCAGCTTTACGTGTTTCATCCGTCTGTACTCTTATTGACGATAAAAATTAGCCAATCAGCGCGCGAGAATTCGCTCAGTTATTGTAAAAATACACTTTTGCCTCCGTTTACATCAGAATGCATTTTTCGTTAACGGAATTTTTCTCAAGTTAACGTTTGCGGCCTAGCCTGTACCGAGCAGTGCTTTATTCGGTTTGTGTTA